>JBAMHX010030266.1:0-10693 GCA_037177515.1 Pseudomugil tenellus
TGGATAGGTGATATCTTTTAATAATTAGTTTTCTCTCTCATTCCAAACATGTTAACACGAGGAGGAAATATGCGTTCGATCTGTCGTCTTTGATTATTTCTACGTCTTCGTATTGCAACAATAACTGCAGCCATATGTGCGCAATTACACATTGCCCCCATTTGCAAGTCATTTTGAAATGTGCTAAATATAGACGCAGTTTCTACCAGCAAAATTACTTTCAGGTGTGATAAATCGTTTTGCGTGTGCTAAAATCATATATTTACATGTTCTCCTCCCACTCTACGCAAAATTGCATGTGAACGCCCAAATTTACATATTCATTAAGGCAAATGTACTAACTCGCGAAGGACGCACAATTTTGTACCTTTGGAGGACGAAAACCCTTTTACTCACTGTTAGTAGATCAGTTTGTACTTTTTTTTAGCGTGTCCAATGAGTTTCAAGCGTTTTAGTACACTCAAACCTTTAGTAAATCTGGCCCTATTTGTATTAACTCCTTCAGTATCATTATTTTATTTTCTGAAACTTGTCTGTACTCTGACATGAACTATGATAGTAGTTGATGTATTACTTAACAACCACACTAATGAAGAAATAACGAAAGCATAAATGAGACTTCATACAGCTTCAAAAATTGAAAGAGCTGTTGAAGTTTTGTTTATTATTGCTGTTCAGAGAAGTTACACAGCTAGATATTGGCCTTTATCATCTAATTGTCCTGTTATTTATTCAGCAAGCTGAACCAGTAATGCTGGAGCTTAAGCCGGTAGACTGGTATTACATATTGTACAAAAATCTTGTTTTGACAATTACACCAGCTGTAAAACTCTTTGATATATAAGATTTATACAGCTGTGACTTTACAACTTCAGGATTGCTAACAATCACGTGGATGGAAGCAGATGAATTAATCGTCTTATCTCAATAGACCAAAGGTGAAAGCGGTTCAGTCTATACCGTAGTAATAAAGCTGTTTTAAAATGGAAAAAAAAAAAGAAATCTGAGATGGGACTGAAAAGTTGGGATGAAAGCCCTATTTAAAAATGTTTGAGACTAACAGGCATTGATCAAGTGTACAAATTATCTGCTCAAATTCAGAGAAGATGATCAAAATAATCTACATAAAATATTACATTGCCTTTCAGTCAGAGGTTTGTGATGTTTTCACTGATGATTCAAAAGACAAAACATCTGTCAGGGTAATTTGATTTAGACTTTCCCTGGAAGTCTTTTTTATCCATAAGTGAGCCTTTCCCCGCAGCTACAAGATTAGAGGGTGGTTACACACAAAGACAAAAAACAACCACTCCCTCACTTCAGAAGGGAAATTTAACTGTATTTAGACACGTAATATATACATAATTTAGTGTGCTGTCATGTTACTGCAGTACTGAATCTTTTCAACAAATAACAATGGGTTAAAGTTAGGGATTGGTGATACCAAAATCTCTCCTGTTGATATGGTATGGTACTTTTGTAATATGTAAAGTAATGATACTTGCCCCTTAAAAGAAAATTCCAATTGTATAGCATGCAATAACTTCTTTATTGCTAAGGCAATATAGCATATGAATAAAACTTAAAAGCGTAAATACTTGAATTAAATGCTTTTAAAATAATAACTAAATAAACTGATGAGTAAATGAAACAGAAACCAGACAAAACATTTTTATAATGAAAAAAATAATTAAACCACAGAAAGGACATAATAATGATAAAAAATAAAATAATGCACAATAACCGCCATTAAACTGGTAAAATATCAATCCTCATCATTACTGACAATAGCAGCATCATCAGGATGTCATAGCATCTGATAGGTTACTATTATCATGTGGCATAGAGGGAATACAATGTTGCTGGGCATCATAAACAACTTTACTGCCTAAATATCTCAGAAGTGAAAAAAATGGCATTTTTTTTATATCAGCAGAGTGGTACCTCATAACACAAAAAAAGAAAAAATATTGAATGTGATATTTTGATTGGCCAAATTGTCAGCATGCTCCTCCCTAGTTTCTTTAACCTAGTTTCGTAGTTCCTTGAGATCACAAGTCAGAGAATCTTCATGGAACTGAAATTGATAGAGAACAAGCTAAAACAAATCACTGGGTCAGGTTTCCTTGAGGGCCCTTATGGTTGTACATATTGAATCCCATATGTGCTCATGTCCACTGACAATAAAGCAAGCTGAAACCAGCACATATCTTCAGATGATGCTAAATAAGCCCCATCTCAGGTTTAATATGGTCTTCTAATAAAATCTTTCAGATTAACAAGATCCAAACTGTTGTTTAATTTATCAAATTCCCTTCACCTCTAAAACAGGGTTGTTGTTGCAACTTTCAGGCTAAAATAGTTCAACAGTTAAACTTTTCGGACATTATAGTAGATCCACTACCTTATAAAGATGTATAAATTCAGTCAGTCAAAATTAATTTTGTTTACGCTAATTAGATAGGTGAAGTTTTAGCTATCAGGGTAATATAGTGAACAGTTTTGGATATAAAGACATAACAAATAAATAAAATAAATGACTTGGTGTTCATCAGGTGAAGATTGCTCAAATTACGTGTCATTATTTACTCAATGAATCAGTAAGTAATTATTTTTGGTACTATCAGGCTCTTACAACATTGTAGAACAAAGAAGTCCATTCTTTGTTCAAGGGCAGCTCTCTTAAACCTCCACTGCAGCTTTTCAATCAGAATAAGAATTACTCTTTTGGGCTAGATGAGGCCCAGGGAGCTTGATAATTTTAGATTATTGTTATTAATGGCCCAGTGATATCAAGCACTGATAACACAAACTAAAGATCCCATAACGCAGTGCTTCTTAAGTTATCATGAAGTTAGTCCCTCAAAACGTGCAAAATTTTATGTTGTCTGCTAAATGTAAGCCTTAGTAGTAATATGATGATGATCTGGTTTGTGAGATGAAAACTGATTTAAGACTTTATTACAAACTTCCATACTGTGGATAAAAGTACTGACCTGTGACAGTATATAGAGATGGACAAAGCAACCGTCACGTGACCCATAGGTTTCTGAAGAGCTGAATTGAAGACTATAGGCGGGGCATGCCATCGCCATCTTGGTGTGTCGTCAGTAACAGAAAATCCAAAAATGGGTAAAAAAGGTAGAGCTAAGAGGGCTGCATCATCAAATTCCGAGCTGCCTGTGGCTAACAGCTCACCAAGCAAGCTAACACGGAGCTAAAAGTGGCTAATCAGCTAATGGAGGTGTACAAAGTGAAGCTACGACGCACTGTTAGCTTTATAAAACCGCGGTTTTACTACACTCTGCCTTCTTCCAGCTGGATGTGCAACAGAAAATCATAAATCGGTGAGTTAATATTTTATTTACTTAATGCAAGTTTCCAGTAAGCATTTAAACTGTTTTATGACTGGTGAACAAGCTAAGCTAAGATAAAAGTTCATATTCAGCATATTAATTAGACAAAGAAAAACTTGTCATCAGATTGGCAACAGTCTATATAGATGATTAAAACTCTGGTCAGTTCTGCAAACTATATGCACATTTTACCAGTCACATTGCTCTATATCAGGGAAGAGACATCTCTCATTTATTTAAACAGTTTTATTAATTTTAATAGATGTGTCAGATGCTGCCTGTGATTCCTCCACCACATCTATCACACAGAACAGAAACTGTAAGTATCCATCTTGGCCATTGCAGACGGTATCTTTCACATTGAAATGTTTTATGTATTTTTAATTCAGCTGTTGTTTATTTTCCTCTCTGACCTGCAGATGTAGAATTGGCTTTATACACAGCTCCACATATTCCTGAACTTGAAAAGCTTTGTTTCCTGTCTTTCATTACTGGATGAACTCATTAATCCAGGTGTTTCTGGCCATTGCTGTTGTTGTTACTGAGGTTGGATTCACCATAATTAATCAGTTCTTCCAGTATTAAAAGACAACAAGGAGCTGTCTTAAATTCAGGAAGTAGTGGAGCTGTGCATGGAGCTCATAGTAATAATACTTAAAAATGATCCACCTTCTTCAGCTGTCATCACCTGAATCATTCATAATACTATTATTTTCTCTTCATAGACACCATCTGGTTAATTTCAGACCATCCAGCATGATGCTCAAAGCTACAGAGACCATCAGAAGCAACAGGCCTCCCTGAAGTGTAGGTGTACTGGTTTGACTGGGATGGATTGCGATGGAAAGACGTTTCACCCTGCAGAATGTCCCGGCTTCAATGTGTAGTTTGTAGTAGCAATACTGTTGATAAGTCTGTTGTTCATCCTCCTTGTAACCTGTGTCCAGGTCTCTGCAGTGCTTCGGGCCTGTTTATACAGAAAACTGTCATTTTACTTTTTAAATTATTAAATGAATTTTTTTTTTAAAAATTACATGATTTGTTAATATATTTTTTTTCTTCAACAATGACTGGAAATTCTTTCCATGGTACAAGACAAGTTTAACAATAATTAAATTTCAATTTAAATTAAACTTTTATTTGCATTGCATCATTTCATTATGACCTCAAAGAAACCAGACTGGATTAAATCTCTACAATCCCATCTCCCCACCCAAGCAGCAGTGGGATGGACAAAACCCACCAGAAAAACCTGCTGAGACAAAGACACAAGTTATTAAAGTCAATATTGTCATACATTTATTCCTGGAAAATACAGACTTATGCTAAGTTGTTTCTACAATAGTCCATCAAGGCGAGTCAAATGATTGATTAGCAAATTGTATTTATGATATTCCATAACACCTGGGCTACACACACACTTTTCACACTGCCATGTTTTAAAATAGATTACAAAATTGTACTTAAGAGTCTGGAAAACAGGAATTAAACCAATTTCTCTTTGAATAAGAACCATTAATATTAGTATCAAATGATGTTTGGGATGAGAGATGAGATGAAGTTTTATTGTCATTTTTTTATTAGAAGTTTCCTCCTCATTGCTCAAGGTTTTAAAAATGCAGCGAGAAACAGACAGACAGAAAAGCTGATTGTTAACAGCCGGTATCGTTATTATAAACAGCGAGTAGGGAGATGGGGAGGAAGAGGAGCAAGCTAAATACCAACGCGGCTACGTTTGTGTAACACTGCAAGGAAAATGCAGGTGTTATCAGGGAAAATGTTGCTGATAAAACACCATCATTACACATATTTTTGTCTTTACTCCACCAGAAAAGGACGCTTTTGACTTATTAATATTTTAGATTAACTCTCAACCACTTTCGCTGCCATCAACAAAACATGTTTGTCATTAATTATCCGTCAAACTTTAAACCTACATTTTCAAACGTAACGAGATGATGCTTTAGACAGAAAAGCTGATCAGCTGGTATTGTTATTAAAAACATAACAGCGAGGATGAAGAGAACGAGGAAGAGGAGCAAGCTAAATACTAACGCAGCCAAGTTTGTGTAACACTGCAGAGAAAATGCAGGTGTTATCAGGAAAAAAATGTTGCTTATTAAACACCATCATTCAGCACATTTTTGTCTTTACTTCACCAGAAACGGTCGCTGTACACTTATTAATATTTTGCATTCGCTCTGAACCACTCCCGGTACCATCAAAGAAACAACATGTTTGTCATTAATTATCGGTCAAACTTTAAACCTACATTTTACAACTTTAAGTTTTAATTTAGAAATGCTAAACAGTATTTTAACGGTTCCAATACTTTATTATTCAAAACGTAAAGCCTGTCTTTGGTTACTGGAGGTGAAGTAGCCGACTAGCTAATTAATTAGCTCAGCTAATGCAGGAAAACCAACTACTAAATAAATAAATGCAATTATACTCACCTAAAAACTGGATCAGAAACTTATTGGACGGTCTTTTGGTGTAATTATTCACACCGCAGGCCAAAGTTTCCCAAAGTAGCCAAAAAACGTGTGAACATGCTGGTTGAGTATTCAGGGTTGAGTTCAGTCCGGTTCATCCAAACAAAGTGATGGCGAGGCATCGGTCCTCAGGCCTAGCATACAGCGTTAGCCTCCAAGAAATGCCAATCAAAAGGACACGCCTCTAAATTCAAGGCTAAATAATGTCGAAATTGAGACGTTGGGAAAAAAAAGTCACCCCTTTCAGAGTTTACATGACGGAAAAAGTAGATGTTTTAAACAGAAAAAAAGTTTTTGGAGCCAGACTGTAAACACGTTCATTTCTGCTGTGAAGTCGGACATTTCAACATGTAGATTGCTCTGTTTTGGAGCCTGCCCCTAGCGTATTAGGGCTGAACTGCAAGTTTTGTTACTTCCGCATTAACATCACGTGTGATCAGAAAAAGATGGCCGTTTGGTACTGACATGACCAACACTGCACAGCTAGCCATCTTCATCTGTGAAGTGGATGTAAATTTGCACACTAGAGGAAACATTGAAAATTAATTTGCACGCAACAACGACAGGAAAAGAAACATTTGAAAACAGTCGTCAAAGTGTAACTGACATGAAACTGGACAAAATAATCAGACTTCCAGCAGATGCAGCACCTTTGTACAGGCAAAAAGTGGACTCGTGACACAAGTAAAGATGCAGGAACATAACGATAATGGTGAGTTACTAGCATAATCACTGCATCATACACGAGGAAGCACTACGTTGCAAAATCCTGAAAATGGAGAACGTATTGAGCACTTTTGTTCATAATTCTTGCTTAGTTTTGTCTAGTTTAGTTTGTTAGTTTCTTTTTGAACATAAAAAAATATATAACTGTATATAACCTTGACAGGATATATTTTAAAGACGTGGAAAATATCTTGAGTTATTGAAATTTAATAGCTTTAGCTGTAAGTTGACAGATTACTTCACATCTGACTCTTGAATACTTTGGTTCACAGATGAGTTCATTGTTCATTCAATGACTGCAAAGTGTCCAGGTCATATAGTTTCAGAACAAGCTCAGCTCATTAGCCGTTCACCAACGACAGATAATATTTGGTGCTTCTGCTGATATGCTGTGTTTGGATGTCACCAATTGTGGTTCTCTGTATTATAAACATAGTGCTAATACTTAGCTTTTTTATTCTTAAAAGGACTTCTTACAGAAGTTTTGTGGTTTGTTTAGATAGAATGTTGCTAATATAAACAGTCATACTGTAGTCTTTTTAGATAGAAACTATTTTTTTTCTGGCAACCTTTTCAAACTCTTGTTAAATGAGTCTCATAGAGTTTGAGTATATTGCTCTTGGGAGATTTGAAGTTTATCGAAGCATTGCACGGTCTGACCTTGGGATGAACTTTCTGGAAAATTCACTCTTGAGTAGACTATCAACTGTCTGAAGAGTTTTCCACTTGTGAGTGATCTTTCTAACTAAATGTTAATATACACCTGAATGCTCCAGACCTGCCAACTGCTAAAGCTCCTTTTTACAGAGGTGCTCGCACTTGCTGATGATCAATTGATAGAGTGCTACTAATCACCATTTGATTAGAAGCACCTGCTGTTACTTATCTTCTTATTTCTTAAGGGATTATTAAGAATGTAGCTAGTTTTTCATACTCTGCTTCTGCACATACTTAATTTTCATTATTTAATTATTTAATTCCTTTTTTCTGTTTCTAAGTCTTCACTGTTTATTTACAACATGAAACTACTGAAACAATGGTAGAAAGCAATGTCTTTGTGTCTACATACAATTTGGCAGTTGTTCTTATTCAAACAAGGGTGTTTATATATGGAGTTTGCATGTTTGGGTTCTCTCCGGGTACTCCGGCTTCCTCCCACCCACAACCCATACATATGAGGTTACTTGTTATGGTCACTTATCATATGTAAGTCGCTTTGGATTAAAGTGTCTGCCAAACGACTGGAGAACAGAGTAGATGTGCCAAATCATATTACATTAAATAATGTGTTTTTTTCTATACATAGTTACATCACAGAAAACAAACAAATAAACAGTGTTGAAACACTTCTACCAAATGCAAAATAACTACATTGAGAAAAAAAAAACTGTTCAAAAGGTGAACACTTTTACTATCCTTAGTGTTAAATGATAATGCAATTTTTTTTAGCAATGCAAAAAACTTTACCGTTGCCATAACAATTTTATGTCTTGCAAATTTTACAGGTTTACCAAAACACTTTAACATGTTCTGGCAACCAATTTACAAAGACATAACCCAGAAGTGATTTTGTAGGGTTGGGTGGAATACAAGACAACACAAACATGTAACCACTCAGTTGCAGAACTGTTCCAGTAAGCAACTGGACCAGCTAAGATGTTTTACCTGTTTTGTGGAGACTACTTTAAAGTTTTAGAGCCATTTTGTTGTGACTAGAGACACATTCTCACTGATGTGTAGGAAGAAGAGGGCAACTTTATAGACTGACATGTTAAGTATTTCACTGGAGGCCACACGTTTTGTGTGATGATGGAAAGGGAACACGAAACTTTCTTTGAAAACTGTGAAAGATAAATACTTTTGCATGAGCACCTGAGTCATTATCCTGTAGCCAAACAAGTGTCCTTATCCACGAAGTTCCTGTCTGATCCTGTTTCTTACATCAAATGCAGATGTATAGTTTTTTCTGCTGATTAAGAGAGCTAAATTAAGTTATTCTGAATTCTACCACAGAAAACTCAACCCACCCTACGTTAGAATAAGTAGGCATAGAAACTGGATGGCTAGATGATCATTACGTCCAATACATTTGGAGAGTTTTGGAAACTCATGAAAACACTACATTGTTGCGTATTTTATATGTACTCAGCCCTGACAAGCCCCTGAAGACCCTTTTGGTTCAAATTGCACTTTGTTTTATAACAAAGCTGACATTTGTCTGGCCTGCTGAATGTTATGCCCTCAGGATGAGTTAGTTACAGTCAGTAAAAAGCTGTCAGTTAATGTGATATGCTACTGATGTCAGGACCTCTGTGAGTGATTGGGGTTTTTCTGCTTCTTGTTTGTTTATTTGTTTAATGTGGGTGAATAAAAACCTACTTGGGCTAGACCCCATCACTGCCTTAGCTATGTACTTTACTCCAGCTGTTACAGGTCATCAATGACTTTCATAAAGGTTTTCCAAAATCAGGGATGTTTGCACTTAAAACATGTTTCTAGTTGATGAAGTATTTTCCTTTCAAAGTTTTGCAAGATTTTGAATTTACCAACAGGCTTAATGTTGTTGAAATGACAGGTTACAACCCATACGTAGCTGTTATGGGTTAGATAGATTATGGGATAGATAGTTTATACCATCACTTCCCAGTTGATTCCTGTCTGATCTGGGCCTTTAAGCCACCTGACCCATCACACCAATGAATCTATTCAGACACTGCATTTATTGAAAACTCCTATGAGGATATTGAGAACTTAATCGTAACTATTCAATAAAAGTATTTTATATCTTGTTAGGTTAAACAAAAGAGCGAACAAGAAAAATAAAGATATTGTGCACCTCAAATGTATACCAGTGCTTATTTCTGCCACAGAAAGGAAATTATTATGTATTTATTTTTATTCTCCAAGTCTCCCTTTATTATCTGCCTCTATAATCCCTCTCTGATCCTTTTTGTTTTACTCTGCAACAGCTGAATATGCTGCCACAGGCCTAAGGCACCTTTGAAAACACAAATGTATTTATACTACATGTCTGTAAAACAAATAAAACAAAGAAAAACACCTCATTGCAATATAATATATTTGTCTAAACAAAATAATACAATCATAAAGTCTTACAAAATGGCAAATAAAATCTTAAATAAACATCACATGAAAAATTGCAAATTATGCAACAAAAAATAATCAAAATGCAAAAAACTCTGTAGAAGTAAACACCATGATTCAGAAACTCACAGAATTGCCTTTCATGCCTAAAAATATTATCATTTTCTATGTTCTGTTATCATTTTTCTAATTCTTGTGGGGGATATTTGGACTACTCTCCTCCACCCTTTTTATATGTCGACTCTATAGTTTGGCCTGGGATATTGCGCGAGGCGCTCATGCAAACACAAAGATGAACAAAAGATTGGAGGTTAACATTATCTTTCTTTTTGGCTTAGTGCCAGCCTTTAAGAGTTATTATATTGTTCTAGTTCACTGCTTTCTTAGTATAGTAGGCAACACCAACAACTGTTGATATAAAACTATTAGTTTATGATTCTTCTTCATTCATATCAATATTAATACTGATAGATACATTTTTATCCTTAAAGGGAAAATCCCAGTTGCACAGTGTTCATTTGTATGTTACAGCAGTGTTAAATATCTATGTAAGTCTCAACATCATGGATACTTGAAAGAAATGTTTTTGAAACTAAAAAATTAACTCGGATGGAAGCTCGGATGGGACAGAGCATTTTCAGCTGCTGCTGCAACACCGATGAATGAACTACAGTATTCCTCCACATTGGTTTTCACATATTTACTTTTTTGTATTTCACCTCAGCTTGAGAATGTTTTTATTTTAGTGTTCTATAGTTTGCTTTTTATTGGTTTATATATTTTCTAATACTTAATTCTTTTAAATTCTTCATTACTTTAAAACAGTAAAAAATCAGTTTACTGTTAATGTTTATTTCCATGTTAGTAATCATTTTCCAGTGTTGCAGGTTTTGGACTTTACACACAATTTGATCATCTGAAACTCTCAGAAGTGAAAACAAATTGATATACAACCCCCCCCCCCCTCCTCTCTGTGTCAGATGACAGAGAGGTGAACCTTGGTGACCATCG
>JBAMHX010030267.1:0-10693 GCA_037177515.1 Pseudomugil tenellus
TCTACTGTTTGATTTAGTGCTTGTGTTGTTCTTATTCTCAGATGTAAGTCACTTTGGAGAAAAGTGTCTGCTAAATGTCTGAAAAATGTAATGTAATGTAAAAGTGTCTGAACTTGCATCATTTCCACTTTTTATGCCATAAATCCAACACACATACAGCTATATTTCTAAAAATTTGGGATTATTTTCTACATGTATAAGGCTGGGGAGTGTGTTTTTGGACATGTTTGGGTTAAAGTCGTGTTGAGGGGACCCACTTCCCCTCACGCTTTAAAAACATTGTGCTCCAAAATCACTCGTTCATATAGATGAATCACACCACTAGCTGGTCTTCAGTTTCATCCCAGTGTGTTGGAATAACATGTCATAATGTCACAGAGTCATGCATTGGACTTTATTATATTGGACTTTAATTTATAAGAAGTTGTAGAAAAAATCTAAAAGAAATTATTGAAATGTAAATAAAAACTGAATCTGATGATTCTTTAAAACACTACATAGGACAAAAATAGAACCTAATAATAGTCACCTAATCCAAGATGAAGACTGTTTAGGTTTGACAAGGTTCAGAGGAATATGTGTAAAAGGAAATTTGACATCTGCCAATAGTGACTTATATTTAATCTGCCTAAGTGCGATTTGATATATTCACACAATGTCTTTGGGGACGAATGGACCATGTTACGGCCATAAAGTCACTCGCAAGATGAGGCAGAGACAAGGCGATTTAAAAAATTGCTTGCAGCGCTGATGTTAAAACACCCACTCTAGTCTGTTTGTCTGCTCTTATTATTTTGTTGATCTATCAACTGTCACAATATCCCACCTTCAACAGACCCTCAAAAGACTTTGATGAACTATCACACCAACCTTTGGAATATACAATTTTATTTGTCACACAGTTTCTTCTCATCTTCAAATTATAATGCAAAAAATGTCATAATGAAAAAGCTAAACTCCCGAATTTACTTTCAGATCTCTTGATCTTTATTTTTTTCATAAATTATGATGACACTGATTCTATATACTTTATAGATAAACTTGAGTCATCTGAAAACTGTATTAAATTTATTATTCCTCTATGGCATGAATTTTTATTTTATAAGGAAAAAATATTTCACCCTAGTTTTGGGAGCTTTTACCTTCCCTGCGTAACTCATTGGTCAGTCAATGAACCCCTCACTGATTGGTTATAGTGCCTAGCCTCAGCAACAAACGTTTAACATGTTTCAAAGTTTTTTGTAGCATTGCAAGCCTCTGTGTGCATGCGTATGTGAACAAGAGTGAAATTTCACATGCACAAATGTCGCCAAAAACAACAGCGATTAATTCCTCATTGTGGAGGTTCCATAAATGAATGGAGCATACGCGATGTCGCTCCCTGTGTGTTGAGCCCATAACTGCACAATGTTGCCCTGAGATAACGAATAAAAAGCTGCAGTTTCAGTATATAATTGAAGACAAAAAATTTCTTTACTCAATCAAATATGCTTCTTTGCATATTCATGGACTCATGCTCTTGTGGGATACTTGTTGCACACTTGAATGATGACTCAGTGTGTTGTCTCTGCTGGTTTTTATTGTAGTCGGCTGTTGCAAGAAAGCATGACATCCACCATTTTCAGCAGCCAACACAGCACTGAACTGACACTGCATATTAATTTACATTCAGCTACCAACTTTGCTATAATAACAATTGCTGTACTTTCTCTTAGTTACAGAGTCCATTCGGTTACAGGTAAATGCATTTTACAAATATTCAAAAACAACCTAAACGTTAGCTTAGCTGATAGTGTGGTGTTATTAAAACTAAAATTAAAACAGTGCCTGTGTATTACTGCTAGATGGCGAGCTAGGCTAAGAGATGTAAAGTTGCTGCTGGCATGCTGCTGGCATGTTGCAACGAGTTATAAAAGAGAGACAGTGGCAGCGATGTGCTGCCAGTGCCATCATATGGCTAATTGGTGGCACTGGGCCAGTATAAAAGTGCAACTGGTATGGGTGTGGTGTCTCCTTCCTCTTCCTGTTTGCCTGCTGTTTGTAAGGGTGTATTGGCGGGGTTTGGTCCAGGTGGATCTGGCGTATGATTGCCATAACATCGGTAAGCACTGCAGCAATGCCACCAGTCCGCTACTTTAACCCAGGAGAATTCAACTCATTCAGTGAGAGTCAGGGGAAGGCAGGTGGTGCCCATACCTGGAGGTGTAAGGAAATTTGTAGCCAGCACTTGTTCTGAGAAGCTGGCTGGCCAGAATGTGCTGTTTGAGCCCCTGGAATCAGATCTGCCTGCTGGGCTTTTAGCCTCCCCATGTCTCCTGCAGGTTTTCCAGGGTACTTTGTATGTCCCAGTGGTGAGTATGGGGACAACAGAGGTTTGGGATTGTTGAATGTTGCTCAGGTTGTTAGCTTGCCAGCCGGCTTCGGTGAAGTTGAGTCATTGACAGCAACAGTTTTTTCACAGACAATGGCTGACTCTGTGCCAGCTAAATTGGACCTGCTAGATCTGTCAATGTTACCAGGACAGGACCACGCTAGTGCAAGGTCTTTACTACAGACAGTCAGTGTTCTCAGCACATGATGGCGACTTAGGTTGCACTAGCATGTTGTCCCACGACATTCCCCTGTTGGATGACGTTCCAGTCCGGCAGAGGTACCGGTGAATGCCTCCCTCAGTGTATGAGGTGGTAAACGCCCATATTCATCAGCTGTTGGAGTGTCAGGTTATACGGGAAAGTAGTAGTCCGTATGCCTCGCCAATTGTTTTGGTGAGAAAGAAAGATGGGAGTTTGCGTTTGTGTGTGGACTACCGTCTTCTAATAGTAAGACCAGAAAGGATGCTTTTCCCTTGCCTCGCATCGAGGAAAGTTTGGAGGGGCTTTCTTGGGCACGCTGGTTCTCTACCATTGACTTGGCTAGTGGTTACAACCAGGTCCTTGTGGCTGAGCAGAACCGGCCAAAGATTGCATTCTGCATCCCTTTCTGCCTTTTTGAGTTCAACCGCATGCCCTTTGGCCTGTGTAATGCTCCAAGTACCTTCCAGCGGTTGATGCAGAGGTTGTTTGGTGATAAACAGGGTGAGTCCCTGTTACTTTATTTAGATGACATCATTGTCTATTCATCATTCATTCAAGTAAACAGGCTGGCCACGTGGTGTAAGGACAACAATCTCCACCTGAATGTGGAGAAGAGGAAGGAGATTGTTGTGGACTTTAGGAGAGCGCACATCCAGCATGCTCCACTTGTCATCAACGGTGCTGCAGTGGAGCAAGTGAGCAGCACCAAGTTCCTGGGTGTGCACATCTCTGAGGACCTCTCCTGGTGCAGCAACTCTGCATCACTAGCCAAAAGAGCTCAACAACGTCTCTACTTCCTCCGCAAACTAAAAAGGGCAAGAGCCCCGGCCCCCATCTTTCAAACATTCTACAGAGGCACCATCGAGAGCATCTTATCCAGCTGCATAACGGTGTGGTATGGCTGGTGCACTGGGTTCTGCAAAAAGACTCTCCAGTGCATCGTCAGAGCAGCTGAGAGGATCATCGGTGTGCCTCTCCCACCTGTACTGGACACTTATCACTCTCATCTCACCCGCAAAGCCACTGCGGAGCCTTCAGGTCAGAACCAGCAGACTCAGGGACAGTTTTTTTCACCAGACTGTCAGGAGACTCAACTCTCTGCCTGCGCTACCCTCACTCTCCCCTTCTGCCCCCCCTCAGCCACTTGTTACTCATTGAAAAAACCGGTCCATCAAGCACTATGTCACTTTTTAAGGACAATCAATAATGCACGTCACTACCTCACTTAATCTCACTACCTCACTTTTTATCTGGAATCATTGGCTGTTTATTTTAATGTTTCTCGTGAATGTTTTTTTTAATGTCTTAATGTTTCTTCAATGTGTTGCACATTTCTTATTTATTTCTTTTGTGGTTTGCACATCTTCGTTTTTTGTTTGCACTGAGGTGGGAGAAGAATGCAATTTCATCTGTGCTATATGTCTTGTATGTATATGCACATGTGACAATAAAGAGAAATTGAACTGAATTGAATTGAATCATCTGTCACACAACATCTACAAAGGCTGGAAGTCATGCTTGACCAGCTTAAAAGGGAGGGTCTCAAGAAAAAACTTGAGAAATGTGTTTTCTTTCAGCAGGAGGTGAGCTACTTGGGCCACATTATTTCCAGTCAGGGAGTTTCCACGGACCCTAAGAAAATCGAAGCAGTGCCAATTGGCAACGCCCTCATCATGTCTCAGAGCTGCGCTCTTTTTTAGGTTTTGCCAGCTACTACCGGCGTTTTGTAGAGGGCTTTGCGAAATTGGCTAGCCCATTGCTTCAGTTAGTGGCTAAACTGACAGGCATCAAGTCAAAGAAAGGGTTAGGCCAGGCTCTGGTCACTCTGTGGACACCTCAGTGTGAGGAAGGCTTTGACACGTTTAAGTCTCGGCTTGTATCAGCCCCAGTACTGACATACGCTGACTTTTCCCGTCCATTCATTTTGGAAATTGATGCTAGCCACAGTGGCCTTGATGTCCTTTCGCAAGAGACAGATTAGGGTGTGAGACCAGTGGCATATGCTAGCCAAGGCCTTCGACCCCCAGAACGTAACATGTCAAATTATAGTTCAATGAAGCTGGAGTTTCTTGCTCTTAAGTGGGCAATGATGGAGAAATTTAGAGAGTATCTGTTGGGGCACAAATGTGTTGTGTACACTGACAACAACCCACTGAGTTACATCCACTCTGCTAAGTTGGGAGCCACAGGGCATCACTGAGTTGCGCAGTTAGCAGACTTTGACTTCTCTATAAAGTATCGTTCAGGTCGTAGCAACAGGAACGCAGACGCGCTGTCACGACAGTACGTCTCATGTTCACAAGCCATCCAGTCAAGCTTGCTGGGCACCCTGGGACCCCTCAGTGTACAACAGAGTCCTTTATCATCATCCTGCAGAAAGGCAACTGCATGTCAGTCACTGATTTCTGCCCTCCCTGCCCACTCTATGTCAGATTTGTGTCTGTTGCAGGGCAAGGATCCCCTTCTGGGGGAAGTGTGGACATTTTGGCAGCGGAAGGCTCCACCTACCTCCAGTGAACGGCTGCAGTTGTCCAAGTCAGCTATGGCACTGCTGCGCCAGTGGGAGCGTTTGGTGGAAAAGGATGGTGTTCTTTTTGGTCAGGTATTCTGCCCAGATGGGGGTGAAGGATTTCTGCAGCTACTGTTGCCTTATGTCCTAAATAATAATATCCTGACTCAGTTACATCAGGAGCATGGTCATGAGGGCATTGAACGGACCACAGAGTTGGTCTGACAGGGCTGTTACTCCCCAGGAATGGCCTCTCACATTGATGCTTGGGTCCAGCAGTGTGAGTGTTGTCAGGTTGCTAAAGACTCTGGTTGTGGTCCCCATAGTTACATGGGTCACTTGCTTGCTGCACGTTCGAAAATGTCCTTGTCATGACCGACGTGTTCAGTAAATTTACAGTAGCAGTCCCCACAAGAGACCAGCGGGCCCCCACTGTGGCTCAAATTCTGGTATCTGAGTGGTTTTACAAGTTTGGGGTTCCAAGTCGTCTGCTCTCAGACCTGGGACGGAGCTTTGAGAGCTCCCTTATTCCACAACTCTGCTCACTGTATGGCGCTGCTAAGTCCCGTACTACTCCATACCATCCTGCAGGTAATGGCTAAAATGAGAGGTTTCACAGAACTTTGCATAACCCTTCTCAGAACGCTGCCACCTTCGCGGAAACGGGACTGGGCTTCCTGCTTACCCCAAGTGCTGTTTTGTTAGAACACTACACCTCACTAGAGTACTGGGGAGTCACCTTTTTTTCTGATGTTTGGGCAGGAACCCCATCTGCCAGTAGATTTTATTTTGGGTCGAGTTGAGGACCCAACTCCTGGTGTAATGCAGGACTGGGTGGTGGAACATAAGGCCAGGTTGCAAGTTTGAAGGTGCTTGGGAACGTTTGCAGGTAGCAGCTAGCCGTCGAAAAAGGCAGCATGATCAACAGGTGCATGATATACCTCTCCCTGTTTGGTCCGGGAGGATCTGGCGTATGATTGCCATAACATCGGTAAGGATTGTAGCAATGCTTCCACTCAATTGATATTATTACAGCTGAGTACTGATTAGTTCTCATCCCACTTGTAGTATGTGGCTGATCGTGTGCGCAGGGGAGTGATTGCTGTGGCTGGTGTCAAGTGTGGTGAGTTTACAGGCATCTCATGTCAATTCAGCAGTTTGATCATGTTTGTATGTGAACAGGAGGACAGCTGTGATGATTACGCCTTCGGCTCCTCCTCTTGCAAGTTGCTCTGTGTTTGAGTGTAGAAAAATCATCAAGCCCTGTGGATTGCACTCTTGGCGGTTCCTCCTTCTCCTCCGGGCTATCTCGTTCGCTGGCCCGCATCCAGCGGGATTGAGGATTTCCCACCCTGCTGTTCTGGCGCTGCAATGTTGTGAGGCGATGACGCGCTGCTGCAGGTGTCGGAGCGGTGATGTCTCGCATCTTCAGACGTGTGGACAGAAGGTCGGACTGATTGATTAAGCTCCATTGTTTTATTTTGTTATTGATTACTCTTTTGTGTTATGTATATTTTTTGTGTAGTTTTGTTTATTGAGTTTTGTTAAATTAGTGGCTGCAGGTTTTAGATTGTTTGTTTGTCCTGCAAACCTTTACTATTTGTTTTATGTTTAGGTACTGTGGACTCAGAGCCGCGTTTCCCACCGCGTGGTGGTTCATTCGTCACATGTCTTGGTCGGTGTGTCGTGCACGCGTGGTTTGGTTTTGAGTTTATCCTTTTATTTGTTCCTATAGATGACATGCTGCTCAGGGTGTCTGCACCCCTTTTTATTTAAAACTTTTTACTGATATAGTAAATGTGTGTTTAGTTACTTTCTTTTTTGTTGGTTAAGGTTGGTTTAAATAATTTTTTTGCGTAAATGTTGGAACAGTCTCTGCCTCATATTGTCGGACTTGCGAGCCTATACACATTATTATAAAAGGAAGGGTCCCAGGAGTTAGCTTCCCCTATGTAGCGTTGTCGGTTTGAAGGGTCCAAATATTAATTTCTCAATATTGTACTGCCATACAAGTAACCTGAATAACTTGAGGAGAATCAAGTAAACTCATTGGTTTACTGCATGGGAGATGAAGCAGATAACATCTTCAGAGGGCTCGAGTCACCCAGCATGCAACGCCAACGAAATGACCCCATTAAGACAGCCTTTGATAGACATTTTGTTGCAAAAAGAATGTGACTTACTAACAGGCCAAGTTTAATAAGAGAGTGCAACAACCATCAGAACCAGTGGACACGTTCATTACTGCACTTTATGCTTTAGCAGAAACATGTGAGTACGGTGCATGACATGATGACTTTTTAAGAGTCAGACTGGTTGTGGGCCTGAAAGATTCATCTTTTTCTGAAAGAATACAGCTTGATAAAGACCTTACATTAGCTAAAGCTATCACAATGGCAAGACAGTCTGAGGAAATAAAATGTCAACAAAGTGATCTGAGATCACCAATAGAGTAGCTATTGACGCTGTTCACATCAAAAATAGCAAGCCAAACAGGTTTAAAAGCAGAGAACAACAACAAGTCCTCAAAGCAGGATAGTAAAAAATGCACCAAATGTGGTAAACCCCAACACATGCAGCAATGCAGTGCCCGGCGAGGAATGCAGAATGCCACATCTGTGAGAAATGTGGACTCTATGGGAGAGTCTACAGGTCCAAACAGCATGTGAAAGAAGTGTTTTGGTCCAGGAGGATCTGGCGTATAATTGCCATAACAAAGAAGTAAAACTGAAGACTGGTGCTAAGCCATTTTCACTCAAGGTGCCCAGGCGGGTCCCTCTGCAACTTTGCCTAAAGTAAAAGCCGAGCTGGGGAGAATGGAGGAGATGGGAGTAGTGAGCCAAGTAGGACAACCAACAGATTGCTGTTGTGGCATGGTTGTGGCTCCTAAAAAGAACACAGACGAGGTACGCATCTGCGTGAACATGACACCTTTAAACCAGTCTGTGTGTCATGAAAGATACATCCTTCCGACTGTGGAGCAGATGCTGGCCATGCTCACAGGAGCTCAGTACTTCTGAAAGATGCAAATAAGGGGATTTGGAAAATTCCCCTGTCTAAAGAGTCAGCCCTCCTTACCACCTCCATTACACCATTTGGGAGGTACCACTTCAACCGTTTGCCATTTGGTATTTCCAGTGCACCAAAACATTTACATGAACATGATGGTGACGGAAGCAACAACTGTTCTCGAGGGAGTTGTCTGTCACATGGACAACATCCTGGTCTGGGGGTCCACCAAAGAGACGCATGACAGCAGGCTGCATATCATCCTGGAGCGGCTGGAGAAAGCCGGTGTCACGTTGAACCTGTCTAAGTGCAAGTATGGCAGAAGAGAAGTCAAGTTTCTGGGATTTGTAGTCTCATCAGACTGAATAAGCCTTGATCCGGACAAAACCCAGGCTGTGCAGGACATGAAAGAGCCAAGCAATATGAGTGAGCTCAGGAGCTTCTTTGGGTTGGTTAATCAACTTGGGAAGTTTCGCCCAAACCTGTCGGAGAAAGACAAACGTTTGAAGAATCTGCTGTCAACAAAGAATATGTGGTGCTGGGGACAAGACCAACGCCAGGCGTTTCTCAGCCTCAGACAGGGACTGTCCTCCGCACCTTTGCTTCAGCTCTACAACCCAAACAAACCACAAAAGATTTCCGCGGACGCCTCTTCATATTGACTGGGGGAGTTCTGCTTTAGCTGCTGGGAGACATGTGGGCGCTTTGCACAGTTGGAAAAAGAAGCACTTGCTCTCCCCTGAGCATGCGAAAGGTTCAGTGATTTTGTTATGGGTCTACATTTTGAACTCGAAACGGACCATAAACCACTAGTAAACCTACCGGGGGGGCAATGGGGGGGCAATGGCGATTGGCTACAGCCCAGCACAGCTTCTTATGGGGCGGAGTCTCCGTACCACCTTGCCTGTTCTCCCAGAAACTTTGCAACCGTGTGTGCCTGACATTCAACTGGTGTGTCGGGTGTGAGGCAAAAAGGAGGGAGATGCAAACGAGTTTCAATGAGAGACACAGGACCAAAAACTTGGATAAACTACTACCTGGACACCCAGTATGGGTTACGGATGCAAGATTACAGGGCACAGTGACATCGGTCCATCCAACTCCACGGTCCTATGTTGTCGGAGGACAGCATGGGACCCTTAGAAGGAACCGCAGTCATCTCATACCTATGCCAATCTCTGAGACTCAGCATGAACCAGAACAGACTCTGCAGAAAATCAGTGACACTTCTAATGAGAAACTAAACAAAACACAGAACCGCAAGGTGTGGTCCGCACCAGATCTGGCAGAGAAGTGATTAAACCAAATAGGCTAGATCTGTAAAAGCTTTCAGGATGTCTCTGGTATAGTAGGCTCAGGAAAATGTATTACATGTGTTCTAACAGAGTTAGAGAAAAGTTCATACTCTGATGGTATTGTGCATTTGCAGCTAGAAAGGTCAATCTAAACTTGGTAAGGGGGATGTAGTGTTAGTTAAAACAGTGCCTGTGTATTACCGCTAAATGGCGAGCTAGGCTAAGAGATGTAAAGTTGCTGCCGAGCAGGAATGGCATGTTGCAGTGAGTTATAAAACAGAGACAGTGTTCAGCAGCAGCGGCGTACTGGTATTTACTGTAACCCAACACAATATATAGCTGCTTCCAGCTGACTACATTAAGCAAACTTTTGCCAACTCAAATATTGCGAATATTTACCTGTTGTAAGAAAGCATGAGCACACATTAGCAAAAACATCCACCATTTTCAGCAGCTGACACACATCTCTGAACTAACACTGTGCACACCGAGCCAGGAGTGCTCACTGCATGACATGACCCTTGTGGTAAAATACAGCAATTACATCTATACTATTTAAAGTAGGGGTCACCAACTATGGTCCACGAGTCCTATCATCCAGAAGGTTTTAGTGTCTTCCTTCTACAACACACCTGATTCAAACCAATGGCTCATTAACAAGCAGGTGCAGAAGATGACAACAAGTTTTTGGAGAACCTTTTACTTTAAATCAGGTGTGATGTACCAGGGAAACACCAAAACCTGCAGGATGGTAGCCCTCGAGGACCAGAGTTGGTCACCACTGCTTTAAAGTCTGTGAGATAACACTAATAACATCAAATAAAATAAATAACCAGTTTAGGGTTGTGTTCAACTTCTACTTCCATTTACTAAATGACTGGGTTTCTCTTTTTTTACAAAGCTCAGTCTGGATTATTCTCTATGAAATCTCATGAAGGCGTTGCTTCATGACATAAATTGTTGGTGAATCAATTTTCCTGCAAGTAATATTAGATAGTACAGCAAAAAATGTTATGTTCACACAACAATTGTCTAATTGTGGGCTCAACTCATGGGGA
The DNA here is from genome assembly GCA_037177515.1 of Pseudomugil tenellus. Classification (NCBI taxonomy): domain Eukaryota; kingdom Metazoa; phylum Chordata; class Actinopteri; order Atheriniformes; family Pseudomugilidae; genus Pseudomugil; species Pseudomugil tenellus. The sequence goes on from JBAMHX010030267.1 coordinate 10,445, forward strand.
GCAACAAACGACAGAGACAGGCGATGCTCATTGCCACCCACGTGAAACCCAACACACGGAACGCGACAAACTACAGCAGCAGTGTCGTGTGTCATGCTGTCGGATTGCTTGTCGCCGAGAGACAAAACATGTCTTTACTCAATCAAATATGCTTCTTTATTTATTTATGCACATCAAAGATATTTTTTATACAAAGTAGTTTCAGTTTAAACATCTTAAAAATTTTCATTTATCTTACATTCGGTTAGC
>JBAMHX010030268.1:0-10687 GCA_037177515.1 Pseudomugil tenellus
AAAGTGGCCTTATTTCATGATTTCATTGTCCTATATTTATTTTAAAATGTGGTATTTCACTTTTTCATGGTCATATATTTATTTCAAAATGTTGTATTCATTTATTTAATTATGAATCATACGGGTCTCCATATTCACACGCTGCTGTCCTCATACTTCCATTTGCATTGCCATAATTGTTAAGTTAGTTTGTCCAATAGAGGGCGCTATTTAATTCGGAGAGGACTTCCTTGTTTTGACACCAATATTTGGCTGCGATCATTTACCACTATAGCCTACAGTAATTTCCAACTGTCCAAAACCACAGCTGCGGAAGAAGAAAACAACATCTTTTTGCTGTGCTCACTTACTTCCATGACATTTTCAGGTATTTTTGGCCATGTCTGCATCAACTTTTTACTGTTCCTTTTTTCTTCTCTGGTTGCATGTCATCTAACCAACTCAACACTGGCCCAGCAATTTCCAAAGTCATTGCACCATTTTCTGCTTCAAATGACGGACAGCTTAGCTCCTTCAAAAATGGACCAAATTATACACATAATCAACATAGGAGATGGACCAAACTGCCTATTGGTCTTTACGTTGAACTTAAATTGGCCTTTTTTTTAACTGTCTTATCCAGCATTAAAGCAGACAGAATGATGGTCTGCTTGTTGTGTTACGGCTGAGCAAATTTTCTTTGCCAAAAGTAGCTTTATGTGTATATGTATACACAAAGATCCTCCTGATAGTTTGAATTCTTTATTTATTTTTAACTAAATATTTATTAGAATACACGTCATGCTGGACCTGACAGAAGAGGACAGAAAACGAACAGAAAGACAACAGAAAAGAAAATAGAAAGCAAATAGTAGAAAAAAGGGAACCACCACAATCTGACCACACACTCTACCATCCACCAAACCTGAACATAAACATAAAGCATATCTCATGGGCCTACTGACATCACATTACATTATGCTTCATTTCATTTTAATCAGGTCTACTCAAGTCTCTATTATCATTAAATATTCTTTTATTTCACTTTTACAACATACAGGGTGTGCAGAAATATTAGGAAATTATTATTGATTATTATTGATAATTATTGATTATTATTGAACAACAACTATGTTCTCAATGAACACAAACATCAAAACTGAATATTTTTGGAAGTTGGAGTGGGGGGGACTTTTTTAGTTTTAGCATCTTAGAGGGATATCAGTTTGTGCAGGTGACTATTACTGTGCATAATTATTAGACAACTTAAAAAACAAATATATACCATTCCACTTATTTATTTTCACCAAGTTAACCAATAATTTACAAATATACATTTTCAGCCATTACTGCCTGCTAAGGTGACTGTTGGAGCGATTCGGTGGACTCTAAATGAACGCATCCAGGAGGCCCTATTGGAGCAACCTTCACCTCCAAAAAACACCAACAAGTCGTATTTATGTTCCCGAATGGTTTCTAATTTTGATCATAGAAGCTGCTCATTCTGCTCATTCTGCTCAGGTCATCCTGGTTATCATGCAGCTCTGCTCCTGATTCAACATCGCTACTGGTGACCAGGAATGACAACTCAGATCCGCTGATATGCAACTGGATGTGTAGCCTGTTCTCAAACAAAAAGTCTCCATCACCTTCCAGAAGCTTCAATTTCTGCCCGTTCCTCAATGGCCATCGTCCCATTTCAGAGTGGACTTTGTAACTGACCTCCCCACTTCACATGGTAACATTTGTATTTTGGTGGTGGTGGACAGGTTTTACAAGACATGCAAACTGATGGCCTTTCCCAGCATACCTACGGCAGCTGACACTGCCAGAGGTGTCTTTGAGCATGTTTTCAGAAACTACGGTCTCCCAGAGGACATAATTTCGGACCAGGTTCCTCAGTTTATATCCTAGTTTTGGCATTCCTTCATCTATCACTTGGAAAATACAGTCAGCTTGTCATCCGAATATCATCCTCAGACCAATGGGCAAACCGAACAGAAAATACAGGAAGTGACTTAATTGCTGCGAACTTTCTTGCATGGCCATCCCGCTTTATGGAGTCAGTTTCCTCCATGGGCTCAATACTCCCAAAATTCTCTCCGACAGCCCTCTACTGGACTGAGTCCCTTCAAGTGCGTATTAAGTCGATAACCCCTATTTTTCCCCTGGAATGGAGAGTGCTCGGAAATGCTGGCGGTAGTTGAGTGGTTTCAGCGGAGCAACCAAGTGTGGGCCCAGACGCATCGACATCTCCAGCAAGTGACATGGCATTATACCACTCAGACAGACCGACAACAATCGCAGGAAGGTATGTACATGCCTGGAGACATGGTGTGGTTGTCCATTCGGGATATCCGTCCCCGCAACACCTTGAGTCCACGTTTCATTGGTCCTTTCAAAATAAATGCTTGTGTTAATCCTGTCATCTATCGTCTAGACTTGCTTTGTACAAGATTCATCCTGTGTTCCATGTATCTCCGCTTAAGCCTTACCAACCACCTGCTGATCTCTCTTCCTGAGGGTCGGGTGCGGCAACTACACCCCTCTTCCTACATTCCTCTTCCTCATCTGGACACGCAGGATGGTTGGGTTTATGCCATTCATGAGATCCTTGACTCCAGACGACGGCGGGGATGCCTAGAATATCTCATAGACTGGGAGGGCTATGGACCGGTCCTGGGTCCCTAGAGTGGACATGCTGGATCCTTTCCTCCTCAGAGACTTCCCCCTCAGGAATCCTGAGCCTTGTCGTCATTGTGGTCATCCTTGTTGCCCCAGAGGGTCTCCTGGAGGTGGGGGGAAGGGGATAATGTTAGGGCTTCACCTGACTCTGCCATGGGTACACTTACAGCTGCAACTAATCACCGCTCTCAATCAACGGAATACTGAAACCTGTCAGCAATCTACCCACTGGCCTTCATATTCTCCAGCTCCTCAGTCAGTCTCCGTTGGACCTCGTTTGTGCAACATGGACTAAGCTTTTCCCCTTCTCAGTCCTGAATCACCTGACGGATATCCACGCTTTGGATTCTCCCATGCCAAAATATCTGTCAGTCCTACTTCGTTATAATGTTAAACATGTTCAACTTGACATGTTGTTTGAGTGGTCCTTCATAACAGGAGGCCATGTTATTTTTTTCTCTTCTTTTAGACCTTTTCTGGCCACACAGTGGAGTAGTTGGATGCATGTGATGGAGCATTGTCCTGTATGAAAATCATGATGCTGACTTTTTCCTGTACCACTGCTTGAAGAAGATGTCTTCCAGAAACTGCCAGTGGGACTGGGAGTTTAGCTTTACTCCATCCTCAACCCAAAAGCTCATCTTTGATAATACCAGCCCATACCATTACCCCATCTCTACCTTGCTGGCGTCTGAATGGAGCTCTCTGTCCGTCACGGATCCAGCCATGGAAACATCAATCTGACCCATCAAGACTCACTCTCATTTAATCAGTCCATAAAACCTTAGAAAAAATCGGTCTCACGATATTTCTTGGCCCAGTCTTGATGTTTTATCTTGTGTGTCTTGTTCAGTGGTTGTTTTTCAGCCTTCCTTACCTCCGTCATGTCCTTGTGCTTCCTGGCACGGCTCTGAAATATGGCAAAACTTATGGCAAATTGCATCTTGGCAGCTTCATGTTTGATTTTCCTCAGTTCATGGACACTTATTTTGTTTTGTCTTGTTTTTACAACATGCTAAATTATTCTGAATGAAACGGTTGATTGTTTGATGATCAAGCCTCAAAGTGCTGCATCCCTCTTCAAGACATTTAATTATTTCTGACTTTTCTCTTCTGACCCTTTTTGCCAAAGGAATGGAACTCACTTAATAGTGTGGTGATGTCATTAGACCACACCCCTTCTCATTATAGAAATGCACATCACCTTATATGGTTAATTGTTAGTAGGCTTTCAAGCCTGTACTGTGTCACAAACGGGGTGGTATGGAGGTAGACCCGGAGGCAGGTGGATTCCAGTACCGATGGGGGTTTATCAACAGACACGCAAACACACATGACAACTAAAGCTTACAACCATAACTAATGAACTGCAACATGAACTGAAACCGGGAAGTATAAATAGAGAGCAAACTAAACTAGACACAGGTGGAATCAATGAACTAACAAACTAAAAACAGGTGGAACTGATTAATACAACTAAATAAAGCTAAACAGAACACAAGAAACCAAACAACGGCTGTACTACAATAAAATAGGAAACAACCGTGACATACTGCTTGGAGTAGGACAACATGCATAAAGAGGACGATGTGGTCAAAATACTCATTTCCCTAATAATTCTGCACACCCTGTAAACTTATTTCCCATAACAATAAAGCCTGTTTGCATATAAACCTATAATAAAGAAAAAAGTAAACAACATTAATGAGCATAATTCTATTTATCTAATGTTCTTCTAATAAATAACATGATTCAATTATTTTCTTTTTTCAAACCTTTGTCGTCCTGGACATTTTTCACTTAGCTTATTTAGGTCTAGGTTTTGTGCACTTGGGATCCCTTTATTGCCAAGGTTGTCATGGCAACTCTTGCAAACTTGCACTTAAAATGCCACCAAAATAAAGGTTGTCCTAGTAGTCAAACAACTTTTCATCTAATGCTGCGGGAAAATATACATGATAGTGAATAGTTACACTGTGAATAAATGTGAATATAAAGTGAATAGCAGTTGCCAATAAAACAGTCAGACTGTAACTGATATATAAATGTGTAATTCGCAGTGCTTCCCAAGTGGTGGCCTCTCTGCTCTCAGGACTTTTAGGGGTGTTGGTCAGACTGTGGCCAGTCCTTTTGGATAGGTGTAAAAGTTGTCTTTTACACCTATCAATTTTTGATGTTTTTTCTAAACAAGAATCACAAACTCTACTTCTGTAAGTTGTCTGTACCAATCAGTCTTCATGTGCATCACGTCAATGTCAGGCCAATCATATAGTGTGACATCATCGTTAGAAGCAGGCTCCCGAGCAGATCTGGTACCTAAATTGTCAGATGTAAATTAAGTTTGTGGATGAGAACGTGTGAAACAAGATGAGGTTTGCGCAGCAATTTTTTCTCTTTCTTTTCTAGAAATTGTGTTTATTATATTGACGTTTGCGTTTAAGATTTGATTCATTCTTCTGCTAAAACTGAGACGAAAAAACAGTTTGTTCAATTTTTGGAACCAATGAGACCAGAGCTAAACATGTCACTCCACTTAAGGCCAGCATTTCTTTCCCAGCAAAGTTAGACTGAACTTCATCATGTTGCCTGGTAACAGCTGGCCTCCAGCACCCACTCAGGTGTGATGTGGATTGGGGGGGGGGGCTGTGTGGGCAGATATTCAGACAGATGGATAAAGATGAGTAGAGAAGACTGCTGGAACAACAACTTTTCTTTTTCTTCTTTATCTTTCTCACAAACACTTGCAGACACAGTGTGGTTTCCATGGAAATCACTATGGGATGCCAAAGCAGTTGCCAGGAGAGGAGGAAGCACAAGAGGTCAGAATGATGGAAAGCGTGGGTGGGCACCGTCGTGAACATGGAGGCCTTTTTATTTGTAGCAGCTTTTTCAGAGAAATGTGAGAAACGGTGTTGGAGGTTTGGGGCTGGAGAGGGAGTTACTGGGAGGCGTTCATGGACATAAAACAGGCAGGGAAAACACAACGATGGGGCAGAGATGATCTGACACAGCAGCATGTGGTGCCAAGTCTGAGAAAATGACACAATCTGAAGTTTAAAACAGCAAAAGTCTACGTTCAGGAGGTTGAACTTTCCTAAAACCACATCTTGCTTTTCTTGTATCTTGGTAGATTAAACTGGAACAAAGACCAACATTGTTCAGGGTGAAGTGAGTAGAGAAGGAAAGCAGCACATCAACAGTATAGTTGCATTTAAAGAGTTAAGTTTTACAGTAGAAAAAAATCCTGGATGAACCAGAAGAAAATAAAACATAAAGTTGATGAGGACGGTTGCTGATAACAGCAGAAACCAGTCGGACTTCCTACTGGTAATGGAAATGAGTTCAGCTGTCTGGTAAACAGCTGGAAGTGTCAGGAACGGGGACCGAGGTGGCAAGGTGGACCCAAAAGCAGACTGGAGCGGCAGAATGAAATGTCTTTATTTGTAAACAATAGTTGTCATGATGTGGGCCTGGGACGAAGAGCTTAAAGTTGCTGGCACTGGTAAGACGGGAGGAGGTGATGGTCTGGTGGTGGTGATGATTATACAGCAAGGTAAGCAGCCAGGCAACGACTTAAAGGCTGATGGGAGCAAAGGTCCAGATCCAAAGACATCCAAAACACAGCAGCAGTTTCTGTAGAGAAAAGACAAGTGAGTCTTCTATGAAGGCGGTCACTGAGGTCAATTACTGGCCTGGTTACCACTCAGGAATGAGAATGAGTTTTCGTTGGGATCTTTCATTTACTCTGCTCTTCCTTTCCCTAAAAACAATTTCAAGAACCCTGTAATCTCCCACTCAATTCAAATCTGGGTCCAGATAAGGAAACACTATGGATGGAAGAAGCCTCAGTACTAATTCCAAACAACAAAGCATTCACACCATCACTTTCAAACATATCGTTCTATCAATGAAATCTTAAGGGTCTATATTCATTAAAGGATATATTTATTAATGATACCTTTACCTTACAAATTAGGAGTTATATAAAGCGTCTCTTCCCAACCCTGGATTCTGCCACGAACAAGCTGTTCCTATTTGATCCAGGGGGAAAGGGACCAATACGCTGTCATGCCTGCACTGTATCTCCACATTAGAACATTTGAAAGATGCCTGGCAGGAGGACCTGGGAGTGAGAATCATGGATAATCAATGGACAAAGGCCCAAGAAAATGTACATTCTTCCTCTGTGTGTGTTCGACATGGACTCTTATAGTTCAATGTTTTACACAGATTGCATTTATCTAAACAGAAACTCTCATGAATGTTCCCATCTGTAGACTCTTCCTGTGATAGATGTCAAAAGCAACCGGCTTCATTAGCACATATGTTTTGGAACTTATTAGAAAAATCTTTTTCAGGTTTTATCTAAAATATTTTAAAAACACTTGAAAACCTGGGAGTTTACTTTTATTCCACACATAAAAAACAGGATTTTATCATCTTAAAAACATCGAGGAGGAGGAGGAACACAGTTTTAACACCAGTTTTAAAAGCACTGCATTGGCTCCCCGTGTGTTTCAGGATTGATTTTAAAATTATATTAGTTGTTTATAATCGTAATGGTCTTGGGCCTTCTTATTTATCAGAACTGATACGAGCCCTCGCGGACCCTGAGGTCCTCTGGTACCTTTTATTTGTTCCTAAGGTCAGAACTAAGACATACGGGAGGCCTCCTTCCATTATTACGGCCATCGACTGTGGAGAATCTCATGGCTTTTTAATTTAATTAATTTTATTGTATTTGATATTTTAGTGTTTTATTCAACTACATATATGTATTTTACATTTTTTAATTTAATTATTTATCTATGTGTATGTTTTAATCCTATTTTAAGTTTTGTATATGCATTTTATTGTGTTTGTTTTAATTGTCTCTTATTGTTTGTTAAGGGTATTTTATCATGTTAAAACTCCAGTGTTCTCCTCACAGGGATCCTCCACACTGGGGGCGCTGCGCTCTCGGCCTGGGGTTGGTGCTGCAGGGACTGCCCTGGCCTGGGTGGCATGGGCTCCCCTATGGATGTGGGGGCAGGGATTCCTGGATGGATCCCTTTAATATTTTTTTCCTCACATCAGTGCCGAGCCAGATGTTTCTACTTAGTTTTATTTATTTATTCTCTTATTTTAGTCGATGTTTAAATAGTTTTAGTTAAGAGAATGGGACAGTTGTAGGTGGGGGTGGGATGGGTGTGTGAGTGGGTAAGGGTGTGGGTAGAATGGGTGTGGGGAAGGGGGGGGTCTTCCTTTGTGTGCAAGTATACGTGTATAAGCCAATGTTATGTTATCTGTTTGTGTGTTTTAATTGAATTGATTTTAATCATGTACAGCACTTTGTGTTGCCTATGGCATGAAAAGCGTTTTACAAATAAATAAAGTTTGAAGTTTGACATTATTAGCACGACGGTTGATTTTGTTGAATTGGAAACAAAAAAGACCTCCCACTCTTTCGATGTTAATACAGGACATAATGAGACACTTGCAATTGGACAAAATTAAATTCTCGCTAAGAGGGAAATTAGATATATTTTAATTTACCTGGCAGCCTTTCATAGTCTTTTTTTTAATACATCAAAGGTATTAATGCTGAGCTTTACAAGAAGTGTTAACATGGGACTTCCTCTGTTTAATATCATTATTTAGTTTTGTTGTATGCGTTTCTTTTTTTTTTTTTGTTTTGTTTTGTTTTGTTTTGTTCTTCTTTAATCAAAATATCATTTATGTGGAAAATAGTAAAAAATGTAAAAACTCTACTACAGAGATAAAAAAAGTATCAGTGTCTGACTCTAGGATATTAGAGCGTTAAAGGTCCCATATTCTGCAAAATGGACTTTTATTAGCTTTTTATTAACTTTCTTTTAGTGTTAATTGTACCTTAAAACAAGTAGTAGTTGTTTAAAGTACGGTACTTTATTTTTCATCCATGTGTTTTGTAGTTTCATTCCTTTGAAAAGAAGCGTGTGGCTTAAAATTCATTCATTTTGCATCACTTTGCTTTTGAACACCATTATTTTTTCCGACATTGCTTGTTAATAGCTTCCGGGGTGCTTCTGCTTCGTGCACCTCAAACTCCGGGTTCAGCACCACACACCGCCACAATGGATGATATCTTTATTCCCATGTACCGCTACTGGTGCACGCCTTGGCTGCTGTTTACACCCCCACCACGACATCACAGGGTAGGCGGGGGAAGTGCGCTCTGTCTGAGGCGACGTCACGGGTTGGTCGTGGAAATGGGAGGGCCTCTCTGGCTGCTCAGTGTGGGCGGGGCGGATGAGCAAGAGCAGCTGGAAGCAAGCCATAGTAAGCCGTTCCCAGTTCTGAGTAGAGATCTTGTAGCATGAAATGACAAAACTATAGTATGGTTCATGTTGCGAAATGCTTAATATGACCATAAAGGTGCATAAGATAGAATGTGAAACTGCAAAATATGAGACCTTTATCTATGCAGAATTAATTAAAGTTAAAAAGACCGACTTTTATCTGACATAAATCAGCACCCCAACCACAACCGATCCAATTCAGCCCTCCCATCACTCCTGATTCCAAACTGCTATTAAAGTCGGAAGTGAACAACAGGTTTGCATGGGGTTGCCTAGCAACAGAAAGACATGCATGTGCAGAGGCTTTTAGGGAAATCAGAGCTGTTATGTAAGTGTCATTACTCTGAGATCCTCTTCATCCTCTAACTGCTAACACCTCCTCCACGTCTGTCCCCATTCTGTGCCTGTGTGAGTAATCTCTCTAGGCAGGTTGGCATGGTGATAACAGAGTCTACAGAGCTGGTCTCTCATAAACACACCTAACCTCTTTAGCATGTTTTTAGCTTTAAAAGGTCCATCTTCTGGTTTATTCCCTTTTTACCACCTTTCTATGATGGGAAGCTGTACCGGGGTTCAGCAGTGGATCGGGGATGCTGGGATTTAATTGGATGAGGTGCCAGGCTGTTGGGTCGGGTGACTTCAAGTTACGTCACATCTTGCCTGTTCGTGTCAATCATTCAGTCGCACAGACACACTTATAGAAGATGTATTGATGGATTCTAACTAGCAACTTGCTTCTAGCTTCCTGATGAACAGTGGCACACTGACTTAACTGCGTAGCAGCTAATGTCTGTCTGTTTAGTTACCTTGCTGTGGGTGCTGATATCAGGAACTTGTCCAGAGATACACGTTTTCATGAAATCTTGGCCTTGCACATGCAAAGTTGTTCATGTATAGCTCAGCTGCGGGGCTATATTCCACATGTTTTTGGGGAGGCCTGAGGCAAACAGTACGTTCTCTATTTTAAATCAACATATTGAAAGACAATGATAAGACAAAGATGCTGACTTTAAATCTGTGTTTGTGTTTGTTGAAGGTTTAGCGATGTTTTCTTCAACGTTCTCGGGATTTTAGAGGATGTTTCAGTAAACTGTAGGTTAGATTTAATGGGAATGAAGCTAATTGCATTGGATTTATTGGGTGTTTCTTCATGGGAAAACAGATGCTGGCAGTGAGTCAAATTTTCAGGCTGGTTTTCTCTGCGTAAAGATGCTTTCAGGACAGAGACACAAAAATCAAGGAATACTGAGACATTTATTCAGCTCACAGTGTTCAAATAAACAACTGCTTCAGTACGACTCCAGATGTCTTCAGCTGTACTAATCACACATCCTCATCAAAACGTCTGTTCCTGACTAGTAGTAAAACCAGAAGAAGACCAGGACTTTTGTCTGATCTGCCAGTCAGAAGCGAGTCTTGAAGCCAGAGATCTCCAGCTTATCAATGACTTTCTGGTTGGTGAAAGAAGCTCTGGTGATGCGACTGGTTGGACTTCCTTCTTTACTCAACCAGACCTTCCTGCAGAGATACAAGCGGGCGGAAGAAGAAAACCATTCGATTACAAAAATAAGTCTAAAAATCAGGCTAACAGCCAAGCTAACAACAAGACTGACAGGCTATCTATCTATCTATCTATCTACCTATCTATCTATCTATCTATCTATCTATCTATCTATCTATCTATCTATCTATCTATCTATCTA
>JBAMHX010030269.1:0-10684 GCA_037177515.1 Pseudomugil tenellus
AAACCAGAGGACAGATGCTCAGTGAACCATATTTCCCCCAGCTTCTGGCCTATAGAGCAGCCTAGCTTCAGTTGTGTTGCAGTTTGGTTTGTTTCTCTGTAAAGTCGGGTTATTTGTGCTGTGCAGTTTGCCTTGTTAAGAGCTGCAACTGGATTTAGTAGCATATTTACTGACATATTTAGCTAGTAATGCGTCTTCCGTTCATTAAAGACTAAAATAAGAACAGAGAAAGTTTTATTGGAAACAGATTAATGTCATGTCTGCCTGTGGCTTCCATGAAACTGTTACTTCGCATTTGTTCCATTTCTGCTGATACGACAGATTATTATTTGCTGGGATTTATTAGAAGGAATTACTGAAAGAATTGTACATCATTAATCTCACTTTTCCAGAAAGAAACTGGAGCATGTCAGAAAATGTGTCTGCGTTAAAGCACTGCAGGACATATTGAGATAATATGGCTGAATATAGTAAAGGGTTGTTTCCCTCCGTTTGGGGAATATCAGAATATTTTACTCCCCTCTGCCACAAGCCCTGAAGCTGAACTCTGATTAATTAGAGTTCTGTGGGACAACAGTTAACAATTACTGTCTCCTCAACTCTGTCCCTCCCACCCCCACTCACCCATTAAAGTTTAAAATGGCCTGATTGAGCTGAATTATTCAGAGATTGTGTCGCTTTCTATGCTTGTGGCTTCGGTCCTCATGTCAAATGATATACATGTGTTCTGTTTGCTACATATTCAGGTTTTTTTCCTTTCCTGGACCCTTCCTCTCACCTCATGGCAACTGGGATATGCTCCAGCCCGTCGGCAACCCTGCACTGGATAAAATGGGAATAGAAAAGGCTGGATGTGCTTGGGTTTGCTGGGGTTTTCTGCCGTTTGCTCCTTCCAGGCAGTAATAATAGATTTATTTGATTAGTCCAAAGTTCTTAGAAGAGTCACACCCAAAGAAGGCAGAGTGGCGATGAAGCAGACCAAAAAGTGTCTGATGGATGTTTTTCTGGAGAAAACATTCCTCACTGAGACTCAAACAACGATTTGGCAACAGACTGGATCTTATACTGGCTGAGCCTAAGAGCTCCCATTTGCCACCAGGTGGGACGAATCCCCAATCAGCGGCCCCACCATTACGACCAGTAGGATTTCTAATACTGGTACGCGAAACAAAACATGAAAAAATATAGGTAACCATATTTTAGACAAAAGTCTTGAGGTTACAGGTTAAAGCAGATGTAACTGAGTTTTGGTTTGATCCGACTGCCATCTGCCTCGTAAACAACCATTAGTTGTCTGAAAACTGGTTTTTCTCTTCAGTGAATCCAATATTTTCCTCCATGTATCCAAAAGCAAAACTGAGAGACTGAGGGCATGCAGAGACTTTGTTTAAAAATGGATGAAAAAAGAAATTGCGATTTTTCTGCTGTACAGTTTCACAAATGTTTAAAAAGACGTGATTTACATGTGATGCACGTGGGGAATAAGTGAGTAAAAACATTTACAGGCCCTGGGATGGATTGGTGACCTGTCCAGGCTGTATGCTGCCTGTCTGCTGCTAATTACTGGGATCATGAACATTTGATTTACATTCAACCAGGTTTGTTAAACATGTGATTGACACGTCAACTCAAACGAACGGTTTTATCACCTGTGTTTGTAAAATGTGTTCTCTCTTTCATTCTCTTCCCTCTGGTCACGTCCAAACATTTATTCCAAATAAACTAATAAAATCAAGAGGATCTTCATACCTATAGAGCAAAGCAAATATGCCGGACAAAACATAATCTTTTTGCCATTCTTTCATGCTGGAAAAGTTTTTGAAAATAATTGAATATTTATTATTTGAAACGGGACAGCAGTTTAAATAATTTAAAACTGTGTGATTGATCCCGAACTTGACGGATCCAAATCAGACGCTATTAAGTCATTAATGTCTCGAGCCTTTAGTCATTGTTTGTCTAGCGATGGTTATGTTGATCCTTTGAGCTTCTCTAATCCAACCAAAAGGTAATATTTCTTTTATTCTCATGTGCACCAGACATTCTCTGGTATTTTCTTATAGATAACAAATGAATCTCCAAGGTGACTGGTGTTTCATGTCATCCTATTGAGGTTTCATGCACTGGTGTCTCTGGAACTGCTGTTGTCACCTGGACCTCACTATTCTTCTCAATGGAGGTTTGACGCGTCGCTGCTCTCAGATGTTAAATTTCATGAATCATTACAACCTTGATGAACCTCTTAACCAGTCGACACCAAGCAAATTCAAAGTCCTTGCTGTGGGAACCTTTAAAGGCTTGTCTGGGAGGTGGGATCATCTCCAATTCTTCTCACTTAAAAAGGCTTCGTTCACAAACGGTCTACTGGTCGAGGTGATATAGATCAACAGCTTGCTGTGGCCTCCTCTGATGATCTACTAAAGCGTAGATCTTACACACTGAGTTTGATCTTATCACGGTGATGCTGAGTGTCTGCTGCTGTACTCTCGATCTACTATGCCACAAGGCAGGGAGGCTGCTAGCTCATCAGTCAAGGATCCTTAATTTCTCATGTCAAGAAAGACGTTTGTGTCCTGCAGGATCAACCAGTTTCTATTAATTCCGTTTTTTTTTTGTTTGTTTTTTTCGCTGTGTAGATCTGAACTCTCCCCCGATGTGACTGATATGCATCATTTTTTGGATCAACTTGCATTTCCGGCAGCACATCCTGATCTGATAAACGAATTGGATCTGCCACTGACCATTCCTGAACTCTGTCTAATGATGTCCCTTTGAGGGCAAAAGAGGAACTGGGAACATGAATTAAGTTGGACACTTGAAGATAAATGGTGGGATTCTGCATTGACTACAATAAACAAGACTTCCATTTGTGCCTGTCTAACACTTGTGACAGATATAATGTTATGAAGCGCTGGAGGATGTGGACCCAAATGCAGACCAGGAGGACAACCAGAATGTGGAGGAACTAGATTTATTAAATTAATGAAAAAACCACAGACTAAACGGAGAGCTCAGATAGATACAATGGAACATAATGAACCGGCAAGAAGGAAAGAAAAGCAAGGCTATAAATACACTGGAAACTGAACAAGACGCAGATGAAAACAATGACCAAGATCAAACCAGGTGAACTGATGAACAAATACATGAAGCTGAAACAGAAAGCAACGGGCAAAACAAGAAAAACTTCAAAATAAAACAGGAAACCAACGCAAGCTAACCCAAAACCCTAACATATAATGACTTGCCTTGTCGCCTCACACACGTTTCTTTTTGTCCAACATTCTTTGCAGGTTTATTTTGACACAATGTCAAAGATGCTTTTAAAATCTATTATTGTTTGTCCACGTGGCAATATTTGGTCTGCCTTTTCGGCAGTTCAATTGGAGGTTCTGGCCTTCACTACCCTGATAGCTAGACGCGTCTCTCTCTCAGCTGGAAATCTATCCGGGCGCCCTCTACCACACAGTGGATCCATGAAGTTACGTCCTTTCTATAAACTGAGAAAATTCAATACTGCAGACTGAGATCAATGAATACATTCAAAAGGAAATGGTAACCGTCTTTTTTTATCAATTTGAGTCTTGCCCAGCACCCCCCCCCCCCCCACTCCATCCTCTTCTTTATTCAGTTGTTGTGTTGTATCTACTTTTTATTTAATTTTAATTTAACATTTTTATGTATTTTTCTTATTATTGTTCAATTTTGTCCAGTTGATAGTGTTTTTCTCTTTTTTGCATTTTACATTAGAACCATTGTAACTTCATACTAAGACTTGTTTTCTAATAAACATATCAAACACAAAAAAAATTAATTAGTAATTAGCGTGTAAATCATTTGGAATTTTCAGTATTTATTCAAATTCCTGGTTATTTCATAGAAAAACAGCTTAGTCCAAAACATACATAATTATAATAATTCAGGATCCAGCAAAACCACAGCTGAAATGATCAAGAAAAAAATAAGGTGAAAAAATGGACAAAAGCCTTCCTGGAGGGGGGGGGAAGACATGATAGGATGTTTGTCCCCCCACATGACTTCTCTTTTGTATTTCTTATTGAGCCCATGAGCTTATTCAGATGATTACAGTTAGCTGAAATGGAGTTTGTGGATAATAAAATGTCTCTTATCCATAAAATCAGAGTTGAGCTGATTTTTATTTTCAGACCTGGATTCAGTTTAAGCTTCAGTGTAATGATACATTCTTTAACACGTTGGGAAAAATACAAACGTTATGTAACATTTCAGGAGAAATGCAGTTCAGTGGTACATGCACACAATTATTTACAACCTTCCCTTCTTAGAAGCCACGAGAACGGGATATTATTTGATGTTTTAGGAAAGAAAAATGAAAAAGAAATCACATCTTACTTTAACCGGAAACATCTGTAGTATATTTTGTAAGCGTTCTGTGGCCGTGTGCAAGTAAAGCCTGGGTTATCTGTATTGAGCTGAATACTTTGGCATTGCTTCTGGCATCCTACACATCCTCATTGTGAAAGCAGCAGTTGCCTTGGCAACAAGCGCACCACAATAAATGCATCTTTGGAGACAAACAAACCGTGCTGTGCCGTGGAGGCTGAATAGATTTATGTAATCAAGAATGTTTACTGTAAAAAATAAAAATGTTTACTGTACAGACCTGATCTTAAAAATCTCTAAAGTAACACTTTTATATGGATGCAAATCGCGCCCCCCTCCCCCCACCAGCTCGCAGGCATTTCATTGTCATTAAACAGGACAGCTGGTATTCCCTGGAGACTTTCCACAGTTTAACAAGATACATGGGCAGGACTGACCCAAACACACTTTGACAAAGTTTCCTCAACAGTGTCACTGTGCATCAACATCCTGGTTGTGCTGATTTGCCCCACGGTGGCATCTTGAACGAATGAGTTTGTTCACTTAATCCAGCAGATGTTTCTCTACATAGAGAGAAAAACCTCTGCATGGGGTGAATCACTGACAGCTGGAGCGGTGGGACCAACATCGGCGAGGAACCAGATCCCAGGCGGGATACCAGGTTTACCACACCAGGCTGGAAGCCAGATGCAGGTCATGCAAAGAGTAAAGGACACACCTCATGCAGGTGGTGGGGAATAAGAAGGGTAAGATCCTGTAGGACGTCCACAAATGGACGTGATGATGATGGTAAAGCGGAAGAGGACAGCTGTAGTAATGGATGTAGCATTCCAAATGATGGAAACTTCCGCAAAAAGGAAGATGAGAAACTGGACAAATGCCAAGGAATCTCTGGCTGCTGATTTTGATGCCAATCAGTAAGTATAAATACTTGCAGTTCCCCCCTCCACCACTAGAGGCAATAGAGAGCAATGCCCATAGACTCCCATGTTAAAATGATTTCACACCTGAAATACATGTTTACAGAGTGGCTCCAAAAAACCTTTTTCCGTTTAATGGGTACAATTTATCCTCACGACAATTCTGGGGTGTGGAGGTTTCTCACGCTCAGTTTCGATGTTATTTTAATCTTAAATTTAGAGGCGTGTCCTTGTGATTGATGTGTGTTAGACGCTATCGCTGGTTACAGCTGCGTACTTCCTGCTGGCTCCACCGTGACGGAGCCTCTCAGCTCCACCTTTTCATCCATTTGGGGATTTTCAGGTAATGACGAAACAGCAAGATGGCGACTGTAGGACCCGCCTACTGACTTCACATCCGCTCTTCAGAAACCTATGGGTCACGTGACGTACGCGCTGTCCACTATTTATACAGTCAATAGGAAGAACTGAAGAATACTGGGGGCCATGTCCCCCACAGTGGAAAAGTGGTTCCAACAGAGACCTGGAGAAGCATCACAGCTAGGACCGTGGAGAGGACCCAAAGACCCCTCTACCCTCTGGTAGAGGACCTGAGCTGGAGACAAACAGCCTCCTCCAGCCAAATCAGAAATAATCCAGAAACGTCCAGTCTATGAGTTTTCTGTGGACAGTGTACTTTGTGTACTGCCTCGTTTACTATGGCATTAACTGATTGGATGTTACGAAGACGCTGAATCATCTTTGCTTTATTCATCTATACTTTCATATGTAAAAAAAGCTGGACATATGTGAACATTCAGGAAGGTAGAATGTCTGAAGTAAACTCACTGCAGTATGTTTAACACTGGAAATGCCTCCAACATTATATCTCTGCATGGCTGCAGTGTCTCCAAGAATATAAATCAGCATTATATTCCCAACTGTGGCCATGTTTGGGATTATTTTTCCTCTGTTGCAATATATTCTTCCCAGCAGTGTCTTTCTGAATCTAACTCAACACATCGATACCCTTAAAGTTACATTTATTGCAGAAACATAACCCATGTAGTCCACACACTACATGTAAAAGTAGATCCATTCACTGCAGACTGAACAGGAAAGTGATAAACACCTGTTTTAATTGGTTGAGAAAAACAGATCCAACGTTTAAATATAATTTTTATATGAACATAGTGTTGAATTGAATGTTTAAAGTGCAGGAGTTCCAGCTGAGTTTATCTGTAAAAGTTTTGGTCTAACAGGACTGGCAACAACAGAGTAATTGTAGACTTGCACACATCTGGGTGAATGGGAAGACAGTTCTGGAGTCATCTGCAGACAGAGGAAGGTTAGGTGGATTGCCCAACATTCGAGGAATTTCTTGAGTGAATACATGAGAAGACTCACATGAAGAGTTGTTTGAAACAGAAGCAGTTTGGGAATTCCAACGAGGCAGCGGCACCAAGCCAATGAGTTGGGATCTATTAGTGTCCGCATCATTCAAATGAGAAGACACATGTGGCTGAGCAAACTCAAGAACAAGGGGGGTAAAGGGAGCAGAAGCTTACATAGATCCCAGTATGAGCAAAATACTGATCCCCAGAGCACAATCCAATTCCAGAATCCCAATGGACATGAAACGATGATCCAAAGTTCCAGGAGAAGGGATGCACGCTGAACTAGTCCAGTGGTCGGGATATTATGCTCGAGCACATGACACGGACGTTTTACGAGCATAGTTGCAAAATATTGATTCGGTATGTCAAAGATCATGTCACCATAGCGATCGAGGCCTTGTTACATCGTTGTGTGCATCTAGCAGCACTTGGGATTTTCAATGTCAGCGTCTCAATGATTTAAAAGGCATTTCAAATGTTTTTAGTCCACAAATGAGAGAAAAAGCATATTTGTACTAGCAGTCTAAGACCACCATTTAAAGAAATATTCTCTCTTTTCTGCACCAACATGGTTCCAGTTGCACATTATGAGCTTTTCTTTGTTTCATTCATTAGTCTGTTTTTTACCAACTGCGCCTCAAACATGAAGAAAAATTCACTAATGTAGTGCAGATACACCAACACTAAGCCGTCACATGAGCAGCTGATATAATAACAGAAAAGCTTCTTGCGCACCGAGCGTCACGGAGAGGAGGAGGAGATATGTGGAGGGCAGGGTGTGTATGTGGCGGTGGGAGGGAGGGTATAGCGATGGGGGAGTAGGGAGAGTATGTGGGGGTGGGCTGGAAGAGGGCTGTACCCCCGGACTGTTGGGGACCCTGGCTGGGGCCTCACTTTGCCGCCTCCTGGATCGATGGGGAGTTGGCTCCGGGTTGACGGCCAATCGCCCTGGTGTGGGGCTCTTCTCGGCCTACATACGACTTTTGTGTGTGTGTGTGTGGGGGGGGGCAAATTGGCATGATCCCTTTTCTGTGGGCATTATTTTAAAAAAAAGAACTGACCAATCACAGAATGGAAGTATTAATCGTACAGTATGGAAATATCTCAGAGGGACGTGTCGTTACATGGACAACACATTTAAATTTAGACTAATCGACTATTTTTGATTATTCGCCAATGTTTTGTATAAAATAATTTTTTTCTAATTTAACTTGTTTTTTAAAAATTCTTCTACAATCTTGTGTGTTGACATCTTTTATTAAATCGCAAATAGAGATTATACCCGCTCTGTCCAAATGTCAAAACCAAAAATATCCTGAACATCCAAACATCTATCTGGCTTCAGGGCTGTCAGGAATTCCTAAAGACTTTGCAGAAGATACACATCTCATGATTGCAGCTATGCAGAAGTACCAAACTCCCTTTTCATTGGTCAGAGTGTGATTACGTGTTTCAGGTGGAGGAGAAAACCTGCATCTGTCTGAGTTGTATGTGGAGCTGAAGACGCTAATGCATAGTTAATGAAAGAGTAACCTATTCAGCGGGAAGCAGGCCTAACACCCAACTAGCTTATCACTTCCTCATAGCGGGAAACCTGACCAGTGCTTAAAATGCTGAAGCTTAAGCTTCTGACTTTTATTATCTCATGTAAAGTCTGATTAAACAAAATGTGCTGTAGTGAAAAATGAAAAAAGGAAAGAATATCTTCTCAACAGAAAACTCTTTCAGTGACGTCTCATAAGCTCTAAAGCATATCTGATGTGCAAACTATATAACAGAACTAAATAAAATGCAGTGATGAGTTAAAACTGCAAACTCCACAGCCATCCTGCTCTGAGCAAAAATCTGCTCTTTACTGACAGAACTGTGGCTTTTACTTCAAAATCCAGTGATGTGGTCAGTGAATGCTGCAAAGTGTGTCTTTAATGAAGGTTTAGCAGACAGGTATGGAGCAGAAGTACTGCAGCCTTTTCGGTCTTCTGCAGCTAAACTTAGACTCAGTTGTTTGTCCACATATGTATTTTTGATTGACTCAGTCATTATTCTATACAAAAGCCATGAGAACAGCACAAACATAGTGGGTTGATGCATGTCTGGTTGGGCCTCCTTTCTGTCCTATTCCAGCATCATTCTCTGTCTCATCATCTCCAGAAGCATCTGCAACATCAGCATTTTTATTTCCATCCAGTGTTGCATCTAGTGTGAAAATGATGTGAACTGTTCCCACTTTCAGAATCTCTGTGAATCCTGGTGGAAAAATGAATTACCTTCTCATTCAGCATATTCACGTAGTCACCTAACCTCCTTTTCGACCTGATCTTAGACCTGCACATGGCAGAAACCTCAGAATAAACAGGTACTTCTACGTAACCATTCATATTTATTGCACATCAACAGAAGCAAAAGGTTTATGCTGCACTTCAAGTTGTTGCGAAAGGAGCGGCATTGGGATGTGGAGCCAAATGCAGGAGGCAGCAGGAATGAAGATGAAGTTGGGTCAAAAAGACGTTTACAACACCAGTAGCAACACAAAGGAAAATAACCTCCAACAATGATCTGGCAAAGTGAGCACAAAACGTTTACAAAGAACTGAACTAAACATGAAAAGGAAGTTCACATCATGACACAAGTATTATCTTTGTATCACAGCGTGGTAGACCCCACCCCCCCACTTATCCAGGGTGGGGTCGCAGGAACAGCAGCCTAAGCAGAGAAGCCCAGACCTCCCTTTTCCATCTGCCAGCTCATCGGGAGGCATGCCGAGGTGTTCCCAGACCTGTTGGAGGACATTAAAAGTGTTGCCACCAAAACAAAGCTACGATTAATAAAGTAAAGGGAAGCTGCAAAGCAAGTTTCACAATAATTACATGTTCTGTCATATCCCCCCGTGTCGGGGATGTTCCGGTTTGGCTCCTAAATCATGCAAAGTCCACGTTTATGAGCTTGAACCTTTTATTTGTATTAATTATACATTAAAACAATCCATGAAGTAGTTACATTTCATCATGTCATCCGTGCATTTTGTAGTTGACTTAAGCAAAGCCGATGCCAGACTCCACAACTGTGGAAAATCCACCCCCCTACTTAAAAACCTCCCCCAGAAAATGTGCCTGTCACTGCACTCAACAGATACGCCCTCCGCATGCAAACACCAAAAACACCTGAAAATAAACGTCCAGCCTCCTGAGACACAATAATATATGGCAGATCCACAATAAAACACAAACCAAGTTAAACATAATGGTAAAAACCACAAATGTCTCTTACTAGAGGCCCCCAAAGTCACGAGAATCACCAAGAATAAGAAGTTAATGCAGCATCTGAAAGTTTTCATCAGTCCCTCCTCCACTTCCTGTCCTCTGATTGGCTGGGAAATGCAAATAAAAGGTCATGACCTGAAGATGTGTCACATAATGACGATATATGTGAATGTTCCTACATTCAGGTATTGGAGGACTGGGGAAATATACCCCTCGCCTCCGGCGGCGTCAGAATCGTCATAAATCTGTTTACATAAAGTGTGTCTCTGTGTGTGGTGTTCTGACCCTGCGTGATTAATTAATAACCCAAGAATAAACTTGCTTCATAGTACTTCTGAAAATATTGTGTGTGAATGAGAGAGTGAGGCATTAATTGTTCATTATTAAACCTAAAATAAAGTCATCTTATCAGCCAAAAATGTACCTGGTGGCATATTTCAGAGTGGTAGGTAACCTTTATAGAAGTGTGTGTGTGCGGGACGAGTGTGTAGAAGGAATGTTCATTATTTTCCCTGTGTAGACCGTCCAGCTCAGGTCAGGTGTTTGTATTTGGGAGGAGGATTAATAAGGTATTAATTACTTCTTTTTCATTTCATGTTCTTACATGTATCGTTGCATTTCTGAGATTTCAGATCTTACTTTATTCACCTTATTAATGTGTTAATCATTTCACGTGTGAGAGAAAACTTGGTCTCAGCACCATAAATGTCACATTAACATGTCAGAATACATCATTTAATCTTTTACCATTTGTGTTTAAGAACAA
>JBAMHX010030270.1:0-10678 GCA_037177515.1 Pseudomugil tenellus
AATACACTGAAACCAAAAAACTCTCAGCAGAAACTCACCTAAAATGACTGAACCACTACCAAAGACACAAGTGCTTGAATTGTAAATATGAGTCTCAGCAAATTTAATGATTCTGAAATTACTGCTCTCAGTACTGGTAGGGGTAGAGGGTTCAGTGTCACACCTGTTCCATTTTCCATGGGTGAACACCAGACGGGGGTAAAAGCAGCTCTGAGTGAAAATGATGTGTACAGTTCTGTAAAGTGTAATGATGTGGTGTTACCTCATAGTCAGCCTTCTCTCATGATGAACCCACCGCAGTGTGCTAGTACATCAGGTCCAGCAGTTCAGGTCCACCCCCTTCCTCATATTGTGACACCAGTGTGCACATCAGTCCATAGCCAACCTGTTGCTGATTTCTGCCCACCACAGTGCAGTAGTACATCAATCCCAGACTCTTCCACTAATGATGTGAGGCTAGTTTATCAGATGACCTCTATAGTGCAGCAGATAGGACAGCAGTAAGCTGATAGCATTATGTCACGCCTCAACACTCCAAGTCCTATAGCTGCTGCACAAGCAGGTCAGTCTAACATCGGTAATAGTAGGGACTGTTGATGAGTGGGAAGAATCAATGAGAAATTACATCAGCAAAAGTGGTGCTCAATTGGAAAATCAAGCTGAGGAAATCCTCATTCATCTGAGAGGCAGGGCAAAAGACGTTGTGAGATTTGGAATAAGGAATGGTGAGATTGATGTCCAGCAAAACCCACAAGCCATCTATGGCCTACTGCGCAAACACTTCAGCTCTCGCCAGTGCTCCTCTGTGCCCCTAGCAGACTTTTATTCCACTTACCCAAAAGAACATGAGGACTCTTATGAGTATTGGCTTAGACTGAACAGTGCTGCAGATGTTGCTGCAAGTTGTCTTAAAGAGCAGGGTAAAGTGTTTGACAACCCCAGTGCTGAAGTCACACGCATGTTCATCAGACACTGCCCCAGTGGCGATTTGGCTCTTACCTTCAGCTCCAAGACAATCATTAAATGGAGAGCTCGTGAGGTTCAGGAAGTGTTAGATGAATATCACTTGGAGAATGGTATCAGATCTTCTGTGAGAAGTAGCAGAGCTCATGTGAACACAGTTGAGGTGTGCAGTAATGCTCCTCTCGTAACAGACATTCCAGAACATAAGACAGCTGTGAGCCAAAACTCTTCCACTCTGGAAAAACTGATTGGCATGCTTGAGAAAGTGTTGCTTCAGGGCCAAGGTTCTACCCGAGCTAATAAGAAGCCATATAACAATAGGCTCCCGAGGGTTGATGGTTTAAATGACATACCATGCTCCATATGTAAAGATGGCTCTCACTCTGCCCTCATGCACTGCAGGGAGAACCGTTTGTGCTTCCTGTGTCACTCGCCTGGACATTCAAGACGTAACTGTCCGGAGGGGAGGCGTTCTCTCGACGGTCAACAGGGAAACTGAATGGTCTGCGTGCAGGGGAGGACAACGCAGATCAAGTGAGTGACCTTCCCTCCATGGATTTGACAGACATTGACGATTATGAATCATGGTGCCGCACCTACAGCAGTATGGTGCCACCACATAAAACTCTGATTGTTCAAGGTTTGCAAAGACTTTCAAAAACTGATAGCCTGTTCTACACAGATGTGAAAACAGACAGTGGGCATGTCCTCAAAGCCTTAGTGGACAGTGGATCTATGGCATGCACTATAAGTGAGACAGCTATGACAAAACTTTCAGAGACTACCCCTGCCATTGAAAGGAAATCGGCCAAGGACTTTGTCATAGTAGGTTGTGGGGGCCACCTTGTCACACCATCCGCCATTTATGAACTCACTGTGTCAATATATGGGTTTGAGTTGATAGTCCCTGTCCTGGTTGTCCCTGGCCAGACTGATGAGATGATTCTTGGCAGCAAAGCCATTAAATGGCTGATCTCACAGATGAAGCTGACCGTTAGTGACCAAAATACTGAACTCTCGATGAACGGTGATCAAGCTGATAACTTACCCCAGTTATTGTCTTTACTGTTCTCATCAGATGATTGGAAAAGGGAGACTAAGTTAGGCAGAGTTGGTACAGCTAAATTGAAGAGATGTGTCACTCTACAGCCCATGACTGAACATCTGGTGTGGGCTAAGTTGCCTGCCTTTGACTCCTCAGCTGTGGGAGCCACGGTCATCATTGAACCGACGCAGTCCAGGGCCAGACCTGCACAGATTCTGGTGGGGAGAGTTGTAACTTCATTATGGGGGGATGGTTGGGTCCCAGTCAAAATTTTTAATCCAACTGGAAAGCTGCTTACCCTTAAGAAAAATGCAAAAGTTGCAGATGTGTCCCCCTGTCTTTCAGTGCAGGACTTACCTGAACCAGAGCAAATACAAGTCAGTCAACAGAATACAGATGGCTCATCACCTGCACCGAGGTCAGACGTGGAGATATCGCGCATCCTGAGTGACACGGGACTGCAGAAGTTGGTCATCTCATCTTGTGAAGCCTCCCCTGAATGGAAAGATAAGCTGCTGCAGATCATTGAGCAATATGAGTCTATCTTTTCAAGGCACAAAATGGATTGTGGTGATCCAAAAGATTTTGTTCACAGAATCCGCTTGGTGGATGACAAGCCCTTCAGACTTCCCTACATGCAGGTTCCACCATGCCATTATGATAAGCTTCGGGTTGCTCTGAAAGAAATGGAGGAATTGGGGATAATTCGTAAGTCTCAGAGTGAATATTCATCTCCCCTCGTCCTGGTTGGCAAGCCAAATGGTGATCTCCGCATTTGTAATGACTTCAGATGGATAAATGCAAGAACAGTGAAAGACGCCCACCCATTGCCTCATCAGACAGACGCCCTCGCTGCACTTGGTGGAAATGTATTATTTTCTACAATGGATCTCACATCAGGTTTCTATAATGTCAAACTGCACGAGGATGACAAAAAATACACAGCATTTTCCTCTCCATTTGGTCTCCATGAATATAATAGATTGCCCCAAGGTCTGACAAACAGTCCTGCTACCTTCATGCGGATGATGATGTCCATCTTCGCTGATCAGAACTTCACAAGCATTTTATGCTATCTGGATGACCTCATGGTCTATGCTCCGTCCGAACAGGTTGCTCTTGAGCGGCTGCAGATGGTTTTCTCCCGCCTTGCCACAAACAAGCTTGCGCCCAAGAAGTTCCACTTTCTTCGGCGTACGGTAAAGTTTCTGGGGTACATCATAAGCGGAGATGGCATTATGACAGACCCAAGTAAAGTAGAGGCTATTAATGAGGTGCAGGAAGCTGACCTGATGGAATCCGATGGACAGACGCCATTTGCTAAGAAAATCCTTTTTAGGAATGGTTCTCTACTACCATCATTTTATTGAGGGATGCTCTGCTAAAGCTAAGCCATTGTTCAACTTGGTAGCTGAACCTGCTACACCAAAGAAAAATGGGAGAGGCCATAGACCAAAATTCAAAAAGGGCCATGTGAAACTGTGTCCGAGTGACTGGACCAGTGAGTGCAGTGAATCATTCAGGACTTTGAAACATGACCTTATGCACAGTGTGACTTTAGCACATCCAGCATTTGATGCACCATTTATTCTTGCAGTTGAAGCCTCTTTTGATGGCATAGGTGCTGTCCTCTCACAGTTGCCCCCTGATGGGAAGATTGCTAGACCAGTGGCATTTGCCAGCAAGACTTTTTCACGCTCCCAGCTGAACTATCCAGCACACCAGCTGGAGTTCCTTGCGCTTTGTGACAAGTTTAGCCACTGGCTAAAAGGAAGACGTTTTACTGTGTGGACGGATAATAATCCATTGGCTTACATTTTGACCAAGCCTAGACTGGATGCATGTGAGCAAAGATGGGTTTTCAAACTCGCAGCATACAGCTTTGACCTGAACTATGTCCCTGGCTCAAAGGATGTGGTTGCCGACGCACTTAGTAGAGAGCCATTTGTTAAGTCATGCATAGGTCACTGACTTGTGACTGAACCTTATGCTTTATTGCTGAGCCATGTGAATGGAATAAAGGACAGGAGAGTACAGGATGCATTCAGATGTACAACAAGCTGCCAGTTAGTTGTTAATGAGTCTGAGGAGGAATCTGTCATCACCCCGCATCCTTCCCAGGGTTCACTGTCTTCACAGGAGGTCTCAGCTGTGTTGGAGGCACACAACTCTGGAGGCGTTAGTCGAGTGAGGGGAACAGGGCCCACAATTCCCCAGCTTGCCAGCGTCGACCACTCTTCTTCCTTAACGAAGAGTGAACTGGTTAGCCTTCAGGAGCAGGATGCCGTCCTGAGCAGAGCCTTCTTTTACATTCGGCGCCATAGGAGGCCCACCAGACTTGAACGGGCTGATGAACCATGTTCAGCGATGAAACTGCTGAGACACTGGTCTAAACTTACCATCAACGATGGCGTGTTATATAAGGTAAGGAAGGATAGACAGTTAAACATGACGACTCACCAGTTTGTGGTCCCAGACTCGCTGAAAGCCCAAGTACTTTACGGCCTCCACGACTCAGCTGGCAATCAGGGACAGGCTCGCACGCTTTCTCTCACAAGACAGAGGTTCTTTTGGATGGGTATGGAACGGGACATTATCAACCATGTCAAGAACTGCTTTCGCTGTGTGGTCGGAAAAACACCTGAGCCCAAGGACCGTGCTCCACTTGAAAGCATTCAAACCTGTGAACCAATGGAGCTCGTGTGTATTGACTTTTGGACTGCTGAGCAGACTGACAAGAAGTGTGTTGATGTTCTGGTTGTAACGGATCATTTTTCCAAACTGTCACATGCATTCCCATGCAGGAACCAGTCAGCAAAACAAGTTGCCCGCCGTCTCTGGAATGACTTTTTCTGCATTTATGGCTTCACCGAAAACGCATTCATTCGGATCAAGGAGCAAATTTTGAGAGTCAACTCATAAAAGAGCTCCTGGAGATGGCCGGTATCCAGAAATCACATACGACCCCATACCATCCCATGGGGAATGGAGTTGTTGAGCGATATAACAGAACTCTCGAGTCTTGGTTGCAAATCGTGGTGAGAGAGGGAAGAGGAAAATTGCAGATAAGTGGGAATCCACGGTTTATGAAGTTGCATCTGTGACGCATGGAATCAATGTGTACCGCATCAGAGATCCTGTGACAACCAGGGAAAAAGTTGTTCACAGAAACTTTCTTCTCCCTGTGAGTTTTCTCCCTGCTGGTGATATCAGCGACTCGCAGTCCAGCTGTTCACCATTTGCTGAAAATGGACAAGGTAACTGGACATTCCTCTTGATGTACAGGATAGTGAAACAAAGACTATTAACTGGCTTCTACAGATGGATGATGCAAGTGATGGGTGCTCCTCAGCTGACCCGCCCAGCTGCTCCCATGCTGTAAATGCAAGCAGCCCACCCTCAGAGACTGGTGTGACAGATGTCCATAGTGTGGTGCGGGAGAACCCAGTGACTCCCCCTGATTCTGCAGTGAATGTTGCACCGTTGCCCTCCTTGTCCCCAGCAAGTGCA
Source organism: Pseudomugil tenellus (assembly GCA_037177515.1). Taxonomy (NCBI): domain Eukaryota; kingdom Metazoa; phylum Chordata; class Actinopteri; order Atheriniformes; family Pseudomugilidae; genus Pseudomugil; species Pseudomugil tenellus. The sequence continues at coordinate 5,519 of JBAMHX010030270.1, forward strand.
GTTAATCAAGTCCCCTCCACTGAGCATGTGCCCCATGTACAGACAGGTGCCCTCACACATGATCATGTAGTCTCCACACAGCCACCTCGACTTTGCACTAGGTCAGGTAGACCTGTGAAGCCCCCAGTTAGACTCATTTGTGAAATGAATGATCAGATTTTGGATGACTCAGTGTCAACAGTTGATTCGTTGTTTTCTTATGTGAAGAACATGTTCTCTGGATAAGCTGCTGAATCCTGAATTTTAGCCAAGTGTTTGTGAGAACCACATCTTTCGTTGTTGGGCTTGTTGCTTTGAGCCTGAATGTTTATGTCTGTCTGACGCCAGGTACTTTGCAGTGTGTGGTCATCTTTTTCCCCGCAAATGCGAATTAGCCGCTCCAACTGTCTGGATTGGCGCAACCAAAAACAAGCTGGAGAGAAGCGTGGCATTCTGAACTGCAGATTCCACTTGGCCCGCGATTGTTTGAGCCTTATCCAATGTAAGATCGTCCTCCAGTAGTATCTTTAACAGCAATGAGATGAGCATTGGAGATTAACTGTTCTCTTATCATCTCACTTTCCATTTTTCAGAAGTTACAAGATGAAGCTAACGCTCTCAGACCAATCATGTACTGAGACAGTTTCATCAGCCCGCTGAATCCATTGTCTGAAGGTGTGGCGGCAAGCTACAACATTAAGTTTCAGAAGTGCTTTCCAAGGACCGCCATGGCTTCAGCATATGTCATACCTCGTTCTGGTAAAATAAGCGTTGTCGCTCTAGGCCCAAGCTTTGTAGCAGAACAGCATGTTTCCTAGCATCAGGCCATGCGTCTCCCATAGCATTTATCACAAGCATGTGGGGATCGAAAATTTTCCGCCATGCAGTAAAAAGAATCGGCGGCTCACTACCATGAGGAAGGAAGGATGGTGGACTCGGAACTGAAGCGCTCATCCTCGTCGCCAATTTGTTGTGTTGCTGAATTAAAAGAAAACAGGTGACAGAGAACCATTGAATTCGACTTTTATTTCTACTCACCTACATACCATAGAGTAACATACAAAAACTACATACAGCCCACTCTTCTTCTCTTGCATTTGCACTCTCTAGTCACAGAGCCCCCTGGTGGCAAAGCATACTAATTTTAAAGTCCCTCTTAACATTAATGCAAATATCTGAAAAGCAAAAAAAATTATGCTGTCATTTTCACCAATAGGCTAGTTTGTGTTTCCAACACAACAAGTGCAAGTTCACATGAGCCCATTAGTGTGGGAGTTAGGTAAACAATGGAGTGTCAATGGAATAATGGAATTTTTAATGCTATTTGTGGGTCTATAATATTCATATCAATATTGAAATTACATATTGTAAGCTTTATATGATATAACGTTTTTAATAATTTGAAGTATGTTATGCTTACTTATTAGGGAATTAACAAATTATAATAATTTGTACATTAATATGTTTTTTTTAATTGAGTAACTACGGATGAAACAATGCGCTTACGTCACAATTCGATTCAATTAATGATTCTAAAGTCACAATTTAGATTTTTTACGATATTTTTATCAACAAAATTAACAATAACTATTTCACAGCCAAGTCATTTTTGCATTTTTTATTTGAACATCTGGCTTTTTGTCCTCGTATCTAAGTAAAAGGTTTTAACCAACAGAACCTAACACTAAAAAAGTTATATTTACAAATATTATGGAAATTACTATAAATCCTTTTATTAATTAAAGGTGTTTTTGTTTTTACATTTAGCATTTATGTCTATGTATCAAGTAGAACTTCTATGAAAGACATAACTTACCTAATCTCCGTCTGATGGAAGTGTGGGTGTGATGGGATTAAGTACTTCAGCTCTTAAGTTCTAATAATTTCCTGAAAGCCTTCATTCTCCACACACAAAGTCCTCATGTCTTTTGCTGTATAAACATTGCTGGACCGAGTTTGTTCGTGTAGTTTGTCCCTTTTCTTCACTCCTGCGGTTGTGTGTGTGGCTAGGCTATCTCGCTGTGGTAACATGCTGGTCTTATTGTTTGTGTATATTATCAATCTCTTACACTGGGTTCCAGGGCCTGGGGGGCTGTTACAGGACCAGCAACCTGAGCATACCTCCAGGACTTTATAAAAATAAAGTGAAATGAGTAAAACAATTGTAGCAGATGTGTTGGAAGGTCAAAATGAGGTTCAAATGTAATGAAACTTAGTGTAAGTTTTATTAAAAGAGAGCAAAGCGAAAGTTTAGGATTAAGAAAGCGGAAAGAAGGAGGGATAATGGTGAGGTAGGAGGCATGAATCAGAAAGGGGAGATAAGGAAAGAAGTGAAATGAAAGAACACTGATTACCTACTTAATTCATGCATCCATTGGGTAGGGTATGTTGTGGTTATTAAAAACCAAATAACTTAACAAATAACACACAAATACATTTTAAACTCTATTCAGGATCAGTATTAAATGAAGGTGAATAATAATCAAAGAGCCCATTTCTTAACTCACTGTGTGGTTCCTTTGTTCTTGGTTTTGGAGGGAAAAGACTGGGCTTGTTTCCTGGGCTGAGTTTGATAGCTTCCTGGTGGGGTCTGATTGGGTAACAAGTGATAGTGGGAGTGGTGTGCCAGGTGAGATGGTGCTAACAACTTGTGTTTAAACAGCCGCCCCTTCGAATGGGACATTTGAACGTTACTTAATCTATCACTAGTTGTTTGAAATAAATCAATCAAATCTGGTAAGGACTACGATTCTGGCCACAGGTCTCACCAATCTTTTCCCTTTCTATACCACCTGCACAATGTAGATTTTACCATCACGGCTTGGTATGACACGAGAAACTTTAGCAACAGGTCAAAGTCCTCTTGGTAACTGGGGGTCCATTAACAGTACAACTGTACCTTCTGTTAGATGTTGACTTTCTCTCTGCCATTTGTTTCACACCTGCAAATTGGGTAGGTAGTTTCTAATGAAAGAGACCAAAACTGGTCAGTTAATACTTGACTGTGCCTCCACCTCCTCCGTCCTAACAGATCAGTATCGGCATACACTGCTTGAGGTAAAGAAGCATCTCGCCGCCCCGTCAGAAGGAGGTTTGGGGTAACTGGATCAGGATCTGCTATGTCAGAAGATGCATAACTAATTGGTTTAGAGTTCAATATGCCTTCTATTTCAATCAGAACAGTGTGTAGTACTTCTTCTGAAATGGCCTGACTCCCTACTACAGCCTTGAGAGCACCTTTAACAGATCGGATTTCCCTCTCCCACACTCCACCAAAATGGTGGGCATTTGGTGGATTGAAATAGAACTTAATTTGATACCCCTGTAGCTGTTCTTTCAGCTGATGGTTCATAGCAGTACAGGCTTCTGTCAACTCTTTGTTTCCTCCTCTGAAATTAGTACCACAGTTCATAGAAGTTCATAGGGACGTCCTCTGTGTGCAATGAATCATCTCAAGGACATTAGGAAACTGTCTGAATCAAGACAATGTAAAAGTTCAATATGAGTGCATCTGGTGGTCATACATTTGAATAACATACCCCATTGTTTCTCAATACGACGTCCAAGTTTGATAGTCTCTGGTCTAAAGCAGTCCACACCAGTGGACCAGAAAGGTGGTTTCCATAATCTTAGCCTTGAAGGTGGTAGGTCTGCCATCTTTGGGATGGTCAGCTTGGCTCGCCATTTCCTGCAATTGGTACATGACCATTGATGTTTTTCGATAGCTTGCCTACTCCTAAGGATCCAATATGCACGTTGTATTTCTGCAAATACTCGGTCTGGCCCTGGATGCAGCAATCGCTGGTTATAATCCTTAATCAGCAATTTTGTTAAAGGATGGTTAGGATCAAGCATAATGGTGATAGAAATCGAAGCATGTGATCGGTTGAGAAGCCGACTGCAAGTCGCAATTGTTTACATGGAAGTTGGCTAACATAATGTTAAAGATGGCGAGCCTGTCAAAGACGAAGGAGTCTGGGATTGGATTGAAAGAGATTAACGTTTTATTAAAATGATAAGAACAAAGGGTAAAATACAAAGTTGCAACAATGGAGAAGGTTGGAGAGAGATCTATTCAGGCCAGAAGTCTGTAAGCTTCTGACCAAAAGAGGCATGAGTTTACAGCTTGCACATTGCTAGAGACATCTATGAAATGATATTTTTGTTTGTATGATCATAGTGTTCCCAGATAGAACTGCACCAGACACAAGGATGTATTAAGTACTTTGTACACCATAACAATATGAACCCAGAAAATTCCACAACCATAATTTACACATTTATAATCACAAAAGGAAAAGAATCATTAATTTATTATGGTGGAATTATCTGCCTAAGTACCCTGAAAAACATATCACACCTAAGGGTTGGAATTAAAACCTTTGGAAGGGCTAGAATTTCACCGTACTCAAAATCCATCACTCAAAGATTGTGCTACAGTTAGCAATTTAGCCTTACGTTCCTGGTCTGGTTCCTGAAATATTTCAATTCAATTCAACTTTATTTGTATAGCGCCATTTCACGACAATGTCGTCTAGAGGCACTTCACAGAGATCGTCCAATTAAAAAAATAACCTTATATAAGGAACCAGCAAGATTGCATTGAATCTTGACTTTGATCTAGATCTGATGCAATCTCCCATCCTGAGCAAGCATGGGGCGACAGTGGGAAGGAAAACTCCATTGTAACAGGGAAACCAAACCTCCGGCAGAACCCGACTCAGGTAAGGCAGCCATCTGCCTCGACTCGCTGGGGTTACAGGGACAGGAAAGACAGATTAATATACATGCAGCTTCTATCCAGGAAGACCTGCAGATAAAGGAAAATAAGATATAAAACCTGCAATAAAAAGGAAGAAATGAGAAATAAAACCTGCAAAAAAGGAGATATAAGAAATAAGAACTGCAAACAAAAGAGAAATTGTTTAAGGATGCCAGTACTGTCCAATAAATGGAAAATAAGCAGCAGAGATAATAATTGAAAGTTCTTAGTGTATAATGGAATGTCTGGCTAGACTATCCCTAACTGTACGATTTGTTGAAGAGGGAGGTTTTAAGTTTTATTTTAAAGGTAGAGTGGGTGTCCCACTCCCAGTACCCACACTGGGAACTGGTTCCATAAGAGTGCAGCTTGATAGCCGAAGGCTCTTCCTCCCATTGTTTTCTTATAGACTCTGGGAA
>JBAMHX010030271.1:0-10677 GCA_037177515.1 Pseudomugil tenellus
ACTCTGAGTCCCTCCCGGATGACCGAGCTTCTCACCCTATCTCTAAGGGAGAGCCCAGCCACCCTACGGAGGAAACTAATTTCAGCCGCCTGTATTTGCGATCTCATTCTTTCGGTCACTACCCAAAGTTCATGACCATAGGTGAGGGTAAGAGCAAAGATCGACCGGTAAATCGAGAGCTTCGCCTTCTGGCTCAGCTCCTTCTTCACCACGACAGACTGGCGCAGAGTACGCATTACTGCAGACGCCGCTCCGATCCGTCGGTCGATCTCACGCTCCATCCTTCCATCACTCGTGAACAAGACTCCGAGATACTTGAACTCCTTCACTTGGGGCAGGACCTCGCCCCCAACCCGCAAAGGGCATTCCACCCTTTTCCGGCTGAGGACCATGGTCTCGGATTTGGAGGTGCTGATTCTCATCCCAGCTGCTTCACACTCAGCTGCGAATCACTCAAGCGAGAGCTAGAGATCACTACCAGATGAAGCCAACAGAACCACCCGATTCTGAGGTCACCAAGCCGGATCCCCTAAACACCTCGATTGCGCCTAGAAATCCTGTCCATATAGGTAATGAACAGGATCGGTGATAAAGGGGAGCCTTGGTGGAGTCCAAACCTCACCGGAAACGAATCTGACTTACTGCCGGCAATGCGGACCAAGCTCTGACACCGGTCGAACAAGGACCGGACAGCTTGTACAAGGGGGTCCAGTACCCCATACTCCTGGAGCACCCCCCACAGGAGTCCCCAAGGGACACAGTGAAACGTCTTCTCCGGATCCACAAAACACATGTAGACTGGTTAGGCGAACTCCGATGCTCCCTCAAGGACCCCGAAGAGGGTATAGAGCTGGTCCACTGTTCCACGGCCAGGACGAACACCACACTGCTCCTCCTCAATCCGAGGTTCAACTATCCGACGGACCCTCCACTCCAGGACCCCTGAATAGACTTTCCCGGGGAGGCTGAGGAGTGTGATTCCCCTCAATATCCCCCGCCTCCCTCGGAACAAGGTTGAAGTTCTGCCAGATGTGGGAGTTGAAGCTATTTCTGACAGGGGACTCTGCCAGTCGTTCCTAGCAGATCCTCAAAACGCATTTGCGTCTGCCAGCCCTGACCGGCATCCTCCCCCACCACTGGAGCCAACTCACCACCAGATGGTGATCAGTTGACAGCTCCGCCCCTCTCTTCACCCGAGTGTCCAGGACATGCGGCCGCAAGTCCGACGATACGACTACAAAGTCGATCATCAAACTGTGGCCTAGAGTGTCCTGGTGCCACGTACACATGTGGACACTCTTATGCCTGAACATGGTGTTTGTTATGGACAATCCATGACAAGCACAGAAGTCCAAAAATAGAACACCACTCTGGTTTAGATAGGGGGTGGAAATCACCCAGGAGGACAAGGGAGGAGTGCTCTCCGACACTCCCTACAGGGCCTCCAAAAAGGGTGGGTACTCTGCCACTCGGTGCATTTGCACAAACAAGGACCCATCCCCCAACCCGGAGGCGGACGAGGCTACCCTCTCATCCACCGGGGCGAACCCCAATGTATAGTCTCCAAGCCGAGGGGCAAGCAGTATGCCGAAGGCAACACCAGAATAGAACAAGGTCAAACCCTTCTCAAGGATATTGGTTCCAGAATCCAAGCTGTGCGTCAAGGTGAGTCCAACTATATCTAGTCGGAACCACTCAGCCTCACGCACAAGCTCAGGCTCCTTCCCCGGTGATACCGGTCATATACACTTCCATGAAGAGAAAAAATCCTCTATTGGATCTAGGAATGGTGAGTAGGGAGAGGGATATTCCACCAGCATGCTATCATGTGCTGCAAACCACTGGCTGACGACACCTGAGTGGTGAAAACGCACATTAAACAACATACTTATCCAGATGTTATCCAGTGGATGTTGAAGTAACTGTTGTGCAAATGTAAAAAGTGATGTTAGAAATGCACCAAAGCGACTTAAAAAAATTGTGGACAACGAGAAGAAGTCTAAAAAGCTTTGTGTCATCTGCTCATCTCTAGAGGAAGTAAATTTATAGTTCAGTAAACTCTGGAGCCCCCTGCAGGAGCTTTAGAGCAGCAGCTCATAAGATGATAAAGAGATAATGGACCTGAAATGGGACAGATATGGATTATTGATCATGTACCAGTGATGATTCTTCTGGTTCTGCTGCAGCTTGAGCTCAGGCTAAGAGGTCATCTCAAAAAATGGATTGATGACAGGAAAATGATGATGAAGAGGAGCAACAGTAGCTCCTGATATGCTTCTTCATATAGGCTGCTTACAGAACTGAGGCTTTATCATTTCATACGCTTATATTGTATATTTGCTAATGTTTCTTACATACACTTGTTTTTAATGTTATACTTACTATTTTACCAGCATCAAGTGAAATATATATGCTTATATTGTATGTTTGCTAATATTTCAATCAATAATTATTGATCATGAATCAGATTACTCAGACCCGCTGTAATCTGCTTTCTTTGATGCCCAGATCTTCGCACCAACCTGTTCTGTACGGTGAGCCCATGACCACAGGTGATGGTCGATTTTTTCTATTTTCGAGTAATTCTGGATTTAATCCTAACCTACATGTACAGCATAACTGGACCCACTGTTAAAACACGTCTGTGAGATTCTCAGATGTGGGTTTCAATGTCATTGGACCAGCAGTACCATACAGAGTCAAGATGGACCCAGAGAGGAGACATTCTTACTGTCTGTCCAGGTAGATGCTTATCCACATTTCTAGAGAACAAAACAGGGTGCGACAAGATCTTCTATACTGACCACACCACTAGCACAGAGATGTGTCTGGTAAGGTCACCAGGCATCTGACCCTACAGTTGATGATAGTGGTCCGGGATCTGCACCCCCATCTTTGTCTCTGACCACATCATCTTGATCTCCCTGGAAAATTTTCATCTTGTCTCTTCATCTTCAAGGAAAAAGAGCTCTGGTGGTATCCTCATGACAGGATCTGGACCACTGGAGAGAAGGTCACCCTCTTCCTTTTTTCCAAGCGTGTGGGTAGGCAAGTTTATGTTAGGATTGGAGACCATCGATTATTGTTTTCAAAGTGTTTATTAATTTCCTCTGAGTAGTTCACAAAGGTCAAAAGAGATACATTGTTGCTCTACAATTCATGGTACTGCAGAACAGAATGGCATTAGACATCCTCACCGCTGCACAAGGAGGTGAGTGTTTTGATTAATTCCACGTTTCACGTATATTAAAGATTAAATTTATGGAAATGTGGAAACAGCCATGTGAGTGTTCAGAAATGTACAACATGCTATGGCTTAAGATTCGAGGCCTGTTAGTGTCTGGTATTTTGGAACTGGCCGGCTGGAAGAGCCAGGTATTTTTGAGAATCTGCATACCTGTTGTAGCTGTATTGGTGATATTTTGTATATTTACATCCTGTATCATCCCATGTATCCGACTAATGATAACAAAACCTATTGATGCCGTTTATATTCAACAGGTCAAGTTATCCACTGATTGTCGTGCATTGAGCCAGTCAGATCCCATGAAAATGATGTGACTGCTGCACTGTACTCATTTTTATTAGGTATGTATTTAATTGTTTTTAGATGTTTAACAAAAAGGGAAATGTTGGATGCTTTGATGATTTACAGCTAAAAACTGACAAGGATGTCTGCCTGGGTTAGTGTGCTGACATGCAAAATTACTTGCGTAACCGCACATGACTTTTCTCAAATCAATAAGAAAATATGCTTTGTTTTTATTCTCATTTAATAAAACTGCTTGCATTTAGACACTCAGCATAGTTGGGCTTACAGTGTCTAATCAAACCTGTTCAATCTACACTTGGTGCAAGTTAAAAAACTCAAAAGGACTTTGTATCTTCATTGTTCATGTCTAAACAAGTGCTTTAAAATAGAAATGTGTTCAGAAATGAGGAAGAACACGACAACTAGTTGTATATATAGATCTGCATAAAAAACTGCACTAAAGGTTCTGTACATCTGTAGTGATTTTAACAGGAATCTTTTAAATCAAAAGAAACATAAAAAACAAGTTTAAAAACTCAATGTTCAGCATGCAGGATCACCTCCCACATTGGCAGTTTAATAAAAATATATTTAGAAACATTTACAGAAAGAGTCTTACAAACAAATATCAGTGAATTCTTATCAAATTTTGCATTATGTGACTGATAGGAAAAAATTATAATAATATGTATATTAATGAAGCCAAAGCAAGTTTTAAAAACAGAGACAGCCACGATTGCAAATAGAATTAAAAAAAGATGCAAAACATTTACAAAAAATACATATTCTGGGAAAGAATTGGAGGAATTTATATAAAAAAATCAACTTGTTATGAGATAAAAAAAAGTCTTCCAAATCATGTAAGAATTTGAGTAAATATCTAATGAAGCCGTGATTACTGAGGGGCTACAAGCATGTCAAAACAACAATACATTATATAGACAATTACTAACACACAGTGCTATAAAAGCGTGGAAAAACATCAAAATTCTAAATAAATTCAACAACAATGATGTCATGAAAGACAGAATCCAAAACCAAAACTTACTTGAAAGATTTCAGAAAATGAAAAAGAAAAAAACTACATTATGGAACATGGGGGGAATGGGTTAAACAAATTATTTTAAGCAAAAAATAAAACGATTCTAATGGCAAAAACAATATTAAAGACCAATTACAAAACCACTGACCAACATCTGTTTTTTGCATTCAGAGACAAATATTTTCTGACTGTAAAGTTATTATATGTTGAGTGCTGTAAGTAGCACTCAGTTACTTTGGTAACAGTCTGAAAGCCAACTGCCTCTAATCACATCTGTATGGCTTTTCACCTGTGTGAGAACGTTTGTGGGTTTTTAAAGCGCTTGATTGGCTGAACGCTGCTCCACACTGATCACATCTGTATGGATTTTCTCCTGTGTGAATACGGTAATGGGTTTTTAAAGCATTTGATGTAGTAAAAGCTGCTCCACACTGATCACATTTGTATGGCTTCTCTCCTGTGTGAATACGATTGTGCATTGTTAAAGAACCTGCCTGTGTGAAAGCTGCCCCACACTGATCACATTTGTATGGCTTCTCTCCTGTGTGAATACGTTTGTGACTTTTTAAATTACCTGCTAGACTAAAAGCTGTCCCACACTGATCACATTTGTATGGCTTCTCTCCTGTGTGAATACGATTGTGCATTGTTAAAGGACCTGCCTGTGTGAAAGCTGCCCCACACTGATCACATTTGTATGGCTTCTCTCCTGTGTGAATACGTTTGTGACATTTTAAATTACCTGCTTGACTAAAAGCTGCCCCACACTGATCACATTTATATGGCTTCTCTCCTGTGTGAATACGTTGATGGGTTTTTAACCTATGTGAAAAACTGAATGCTGTTCCACACTGATCACATTTGTAAGACTTCTCTCCTGTGTGAATACGTTTGTGGGTTTTTAAAGATGTCAAATGAATAAAACCCACCCCACATTGATCACATTTGTAAGACTTCTCTCCTGTGTGAATACGTTTGTGTGTTTTTAAAGATCTCAAATCTCTAAAACCCACCCCACATTGATCACATTTGTATGGCTTCTCTCCTGTGTGAATACGTTTGTGACTTTTTAAATTACCTGCTTGACTAAAACCCACCCCACATTGATCACATTTGTATGGCTTCTCTCCTGTGTGAATACGTTTGTGACTTTTTAAATGGTCTGCTCGACTAAAAGCTGTCCCACACTGATCACATCTGAATGGCTTCTCTCCTGTGTGAATACGTTTGTGACTTTTTAAATGACCAGCTTGACTAAAAACTGTCCCACACTGATCACATCTGAATGGCTTCTCTCCTGTGTGAATACGTTTGTGAATTTTTAAACATGTCAAATATCTAAAACCCACCCCACACTGATCACATCTGTATGGCTTTTCTCCTGTGTGAATACATTCGTGAATTTTTAAACAATATCTATCAGTAAAAGCTGTCCCACACTGATCACATCTGTATGGCTTCTCTCCTGTGTTAATACGTTGATGAGCTTTTAAATGATGTGAACGTTTAAAAGTCGCTCCACACTGATCACATCTGTATGGCTTCTCTCCTGTGTGAATACGTTTGTGACTTTTTAAATCACCTGCTTGTCTAAAAGCTGTCCCACACTGATCACATCTGTATGGCTTCTCTCCTGTGTGAATACGTTGATGAATTTTTAAACTATGTAAATAACTGAATGCTGTTCCACACTGATCACATCTGTATGGCTTCTCTCCTGTGTGAATACGTTTGTGGGTTTTTAAAGATGTCAAATCAATAAAACCCACCCCACATTGATCACATTTGTATGGCTTCTCTCCTGTGTGAATACGTTTGTGACTTTTTAAATGACCTGCTTGACTAAAAGCTGTCCCACACTGATCACATCTGAATGGCTTCTCTCCTGTGTGAATACGTTTGTGACTTTTTAAATGACCAGCCTGACTAAAAGCTGTCCCACACTGATCACATCTGAACGGCTTCTCTCCTGTGTGAATACGTTTGTGACGTTTTAAACATGTCAAATCTCTAAAACCCACCCCACACTGATCACATCTGTATGGCCTTTCTCCTGTGTGAATACGTTTGTGAATTTTTAAACGAGATCCTTCAGTAAAAGCTGTCCCACACTGATCACATCTGAATGGCTTCTCTCCTGTGTGACTACGTTGATGAATTTTTAATATGCTTGAATAACTGAACGCTGCTCCACAGTCATCACATCTGAATGGCTTCTCTCCTGTGTGAATACGTTTGTGAATTTTTAAATGACCTGCTCGACTAAAAGCTGTCCCACACTGATCACATTTGTATGGCTTCTCTCCGGTGTGACTACGTTGATGAATTTTTAAAATGCCTGAATAACTGAACGCTGCTCCACAGTCATCACATCTGTATGGCTTCTCTCCAGTGTGAATCTTCTTCTGATGACTTTTTAGAAGTGATGGACTGCTGAAGACCTTCTTACGATGCTGACAAATGTGTTGATTATGTCTCATTTGGCCTCTGTGTTTCTGTAATAATATAGAGAAAACAATAATACTTGGGCCTTATTATCATTGTAATGCAAAACTATATAGTGGGAAAAGCATCTTATATCTGACCAGTTCTGCAATTGCAATTTGGTTTGCTATTTAACAGTTAGGATTCCAACTTCTGAACACTCTTCATACAGAAATATTTTATTTAAAAAAAAGGATTATCTCAGGGCATAAAAGAATAAGGTCGCTTTAGCATCAAAACAATACTGGATCTAGCTGTATCCCAGAAGGCTGCTATCAAAGTAACCTGGGCTTCCATTACACCTGAGCAGGTTCACACACTGATCACTTCTATGCCATGCCACATTGATGCAGCACTTAAAGCAAAAGGAGGCCCAACTTTTCAGAAGCCTGACATTTCTGTTTAAAATATCCTTTTTTAAATTAATCTTATGTAATATTCTAATTTTGTGAGACACTACAGTTTGGTTTTTGTTATCTATAAGCCACAAATTATCAATATTTTAAGGAATGGATGGTTGAAATATTTGACTATGTGCAATGAATCTATATGATATATGGGTTTCACATTCTGAAATGACTGATGAATAACATTAAACTTTATTATAATATTCAAAATTCTTGAGATGTACCTGTATTCCCATCACCTGTCACTGTTGCACATCATCGCATTAGACATTACAGTCCATGACTATGTCTGTCAGACAAAAGCCAAAAATGATCAGGAATTTATTTATTTGAAACTGCCATTAATAATTTTCTTAAAGATCATGTATCAATAGAGTTGGCCTATAAAATTTAGTTTATCTAATAATAACTTCCTCCCCGTCCCCTGGTCTCTGCAGCTCTTTGGGCCCGTTTATGCAGAAAGCATTTTACTTTTGTTAAAAAATATTTTTTAAATAAAGATGCACAAATTTCAGATATTTGCTTGTAAAGAAATGTTTTTTCCTCAACAATGACTGAAAATTCTTTCAATAGTTCAAGTTAAGCAAAAATCATCTCGATTTAACTCTTTTTACAGCATCATTTCATAACAGCTTTGATAAGGAAACAAACAGGCTGGATTAAATCTAATCTCCAATCCAATCCTCCTTCTAAAGCAGCAGTGGGAAAAGAACCAACACCTTCACATGGAAGAAAACCTCCAGCAGAACACGACTCCAGGTCGAGGTCAAGAGGTCAGGAAAGAAAGGGGGTAAGGATAAAAAAAAAACTTCTGCTAATTGAAGAAGCTGGTTTAATTGACAAACCTTCAGTTTATGAGTCCTCTTCTTCAAGACAACCGATGTCTGATGATCCACTGCTGTTTCCTGAAATAAAGTAATAAAAATATCAGGTTATATTTGATACAAAGTTTTTCTATTTAAATTAAATGACTAAGTGAAATATGTTCAGAACAAGCTTTAAATTTAAAAACTGTTTTGATTTAACTCACCTTGCCAAACTGGATGGGATTTAGCACAACACAGCACTCCTTCAGCTTCAGCTTCTCCTGGAAGATACAAAACGTTGCCTTATCTCACATCCCAGAAGTCAGTAAGAAAAGCAAGTCCATATTTTTTTTTTAACTATAACAAACATGTTAACAGCAAATCATGAAGTCTGCATACCACTTGGATCAGAATCTTCTCAGATAAACCACAAGACTCATTCTGGTCACCAGCAGGATTTACCTGCAAAGACATAGAAGAATGAATCCTTCCATAATGGAGGAAATTCAGCTAAATAAAAAGCTAAAAGCACTTAAAACGTCTAAAATGCTAAATATCGCTGTCGCCCCCTTGCGGGGAGTTATTTTCTTCTCTTAGTGTGGGCAGCTAGCATAGAAGTTTTTTCCTTCAGATGTTTGAGGGCAGAGCCCAGTGACTGTATAAATACTGGACAGCGCATACCATCACGCGACACATAGGTTTCTGAAGAGCGAATTTGAAGCCAATAGGTGGGTCCTACCGTCGCCATCTTGGTATTTCGTCATTATTGGAAAATCCCAAAATGGATGAAAATGTAGAGCTGAGAGGGCTCCGTCACAGTGGAGCGATAAGGAAGTACGCAGCTGTAAACACTGATAGCGCTATAACACACATCAATCAAAAGGACACGCCTCTAAATTTAAGATTAAAATAACATTGAAACTGTGGTGTTAGAAAAAAATTCACCCCCCAAAATTCTATGAACACAAGCATAGACTGACATACTTATGTCTTATGCTCCGACACAGAGTGAGTCTGATGGAGGCTGATGTTTACCATCAGTATATTTTCCCTGTAACGCTTCACCAGACACACACTTTTTTTTTTTTTTTTAAGAGCTGCATCATGCTGGCTCTATTGTTCTCTAAAATAATTTCTGAACCACTTTCAAACTTCTGGAGGAGACTTGATCCAAGTCAGTTCAGGTGACTGTACACAGACAGTGCAGGCGATTGTCTTTCCGGTCCTCTTCACATCCAGCCAGTCGAGGCAGATGGCTACTTTCCAGTTAAAAGGGAGTTTTCCTTCCCACTGTCGCCTCATGCAGCTCAGGATGGGAGATTGGATCCAAGTCCAGATTCAATGCAATCTTTTTGGTTTCCTTTACATAGACTATTTACTATGAATTGGCTAAATCTAATCTCTGTGAAGCCATAGACATGATAAAGAGCAGACACTGCATCGACGGCTGCTGCCTGTTGGCGCTGACGAGCCGTGGGCCCGACATCTCGGACCGTTCCCTGCCCAACTTATAACACAAACACACACAGAAATATAATATAGAGAAGCAAAAAGTACTACTCAGGTGTTATAATAAATGATTAATATATACACATTATGTTCAGTCTTACTTGTGTAAAGTAATCCCCTGATCCCTACTGTCAATAGTCCGTCTGTTGGAGCAAAAATACACCACACCATGCTCAGACATCGCAACTACCGCTGTTTGTATGCGGCGAGGACGACTGGTCCGAGATGGCGGCCGAATTTCTTACAACCAAGCAGTCAATGCGGGGTTTACTTTTTATCATGTCTCTATTTTAAGCGTTCTGAGATGACAATATCATAAAAATTAAGCTGAATTTAGATAACTTACAGAATATAATGCAAGTTTTTTTTAAAGTTATTGTAAAACTGTATAATCTCAGGTTCACTTACGTGAATATACAGACACACAATTTGCAAATACATTGAGATGTCAGTTTCTTCTGAGCTTAAAAAGCACCAACAGAAATTGATCATGAACATTTAATACTACTATAAAATATGTAAAACTAAAACAATATTCACATGTATACAATTTAAAATAAAAGACTGGTTTCAGGACGTGCGGGCGTTGCCTTCTTCCAACTTTCTATTCATATTTCTAATGAAGACCAACATTTTCCAGACTTTATTCTTGTTCACGTCAACTTATAAATGTGTACATTTAATAACCAAAATAAAAACCTAAAAATTAATTAAAATGAGAATGAAACTGAGCTGTTTAAACATCAGAGAGAACTACTTATATACTATTTATAAAAGTGTATTTATGATAGATGGTGTATATGATGTCCTTTTGTTAAAGACAGAAACGAGACAAAAAGTTATAGTGTGTTCATAATGTCCTTACCATCTGGGTGTCCTGCTGCGCACGATGAGAAG
>JBAMHX010030272.1:0-10677 GCA_037177515.1 Pseudomugil tenellus
TATATGGGGATTGTATTTTCTGTCTTACATGTTGTAGTTAGTTGATAAAAAAAAAGTTCACAGAAGTGGTCACATGTATCAACACCACTGAAATCCATGTGCATTATTTGAAGCATTTTAGATATGAAATGTTCTCAAGAAAAGTTAATGGAAACTTTAGTTGACTTCTTGCCTTTTTCTGTATCCACCCTGAAGCCTCTTAGACCGCCTGGAAGTTTCTACCACTTTGTTCTTGGGGAAACTCTTTAGTTTGCTGACTTAATTCTAGCAATGGCAGATTTACTTAGGACACATGTCCACATACTACATTGCAACCTACTTTAAACATTTTCCCTCTCCACTCATCAAAGGGTGATTACTCACTGGTTGTGTATGTCATGCAGCACACATTCCTCAGTGTAAAAACCTGTAGCACCACATTCTGACCAAGGTAATCCTGGAAGATGCTGGTTTAATCACTGCATGTGCAAATGTTTGTTTGTTTTTTTAATTTTATTTCTGGGGTTTCCTTTATCCAACTTTTCCAGTACAAAGTGGTCCTTTAACATTGTTATAATACTAATAGTGTCAATTTGACATATATTCCGTAACTAAACCAAATCCACTTCCATTTTAACAAGTTAAAACCTTGCATAATACATACCATAACAAAATAAAATCTGAGACTTTTATTTACCATGTGTATTCAACCAAATCCAGTTTGGCAAATGGGTGAGAGTGCTTTGTGGGCAGCTGGGAGGCTACAGCCACAGGACTGGATTAAGGAGGGGGTGGGGGGAGCTGGGAAGCCTTGGGTAATTTTCTGGTGTGTGGCCAAAGTGCGAGTCTGATAAGAACTGATGAAGAATGACATCCCATAATGGCTCATGAGGCAAGCCCCCCACAGGTGGATAGCCAGAGGCCCGGGGTTAAATAAGGAAGGAAACCTCTAGCAAGTCACTGAATGACCTGAAGTTTACAAACCCCTCAAGCCCACAAGATGGACCCTAAAAGAGTGAGCCCAGCCAGTTCCCCAGAGACAAGTACTACAGCTTGAGGTAAAGGTTTAGCATCCTACTCAGGGACCCCTCTGGAACAGGAACCAGAGGCAGAGGAGGATCAACCTCCTCAGATGCAAGAACCAGGGTAGAGAAGGCTTAACCTCCTCAGAGACGGGCTCTAATAGCAGAAACCTGGCGCTGATGGAGACAATGGTGCGAGGTAAGGTTTTCTAAAGACATATCCATGCAGTGATACCAGATCCGTCAACGCAGTGACAGCAGATCTGGACATTTCTGGGGGCCTCAGATTGACAGTCTGGAATCTCAGAACAGTGACCTGACAGGAGTGTGCCCCAGATCAAGCCCCAGCAGGATCCCCACCAGCTCTTTGGATGTGATGCTCGGAGGAACATCTGGATCCATGGTTGGTCTGATCATCCTGTCACATTTTGTGCCTGTGCAGATCCAAAGGCAGGTTGATGAGGCAGAACTGTGCAGTACATCGGTTGTCAAAAAGACAACCTAACATGACAATATGACGGCAACAAGAGAATGAATTGGCAAGGTAAAGAAAATAAACAAATCAAACTAGCTGTGCTAATGAACAGAAGCAGCAAACTTTAACAAAATGAACTATGGGGGAAAATTTTAAATGTAAAAGAAAACTCAACAAGACTGAAATAAAAATATTTAGGAAAATAGCTAAACTAAACCAACAACCCACAGATTATGACATACAAGAAACCGTAAGTAAAAAGCTTATGGAGACAAATGGAAAGTTTCGGGGTGGATTTCTTTTGGCCTTTGAAGACAAAGTCCAATCAGATTAGCAACTAACAAGCTATTTCATGCTGACTAAGAGAGCAAACATGGACTTACTTCTGCACAGAAATAGGTTGTGTAATGGGAATTTTATGTGTAACAATTTACTCTTTGCTATTGTCCAGCTGTAACAATTGTGGAACCCAAAATGCCTCCTCAAAATTTGTGGTCTTGCAGTCTCATAAGAATGTATATTCAACAGAAAGTTGATTGCACAAAATGATCTACTCAAGCCTGCTTATAACAAAGACCAAGATAGCGCTGTTTCCTATTGTGTCTCATGACTGCCAATCTGCGAGTTCTATAAATGCTGTAACATTAGGTTGTGCTCCAGAGATACCTCCGGAGACCTCTCCACGCACCTCTGTGCATGTAACCTGATGGCTGACTGAATAAATGACCAGAATACAATTGAGTTTGATCATTCTTCATTTCTTCTCCCAGAGAATTTCCAGCATTGTTGCTGAAGAAGACATAGATATGAATGTGGTATGACTGGTGTGTTAAATTATTTATCTTGCAAATCTTACAGGGAATCTGCCTGTTTGATGTGATGGCTGCTTCATTACCTGCCAAGTTGTAAAGATTAAAACCTTTTCAACCACCTTTGAAATAGAAAAAAAGAAACGAGAGTGACTCCTAGCCTACTCCTTTATCCCCACCATTACTGTGCTGGTTTCTAATGCTGTTTCCTCCTCCACCTGCCTGCAGCAACTCAGTGGTGGGAGTATGATATGCCATGTTAGTATAAAAACTGTAGACCTACATGAAATTGTGCTTTAATTGTGAGTGTCAGTACAGCAGCTGGTAGAACTGATTTGGACCTTTGGACCTGGATGTTACTTACAAGCCAAAGCAATCCGTACCCATTATAACTAAATTTTTTCTCTGATTTCCATTGATTCCCAGATAAATTTTGTGTGTTCAAATAAAAAAATCTTAAGCAAGCCTACAGAGACACACAGGTGACACGTAATTTCATCCAGTAGTATTTAGACATGTTCAATTTATCTCCTAACACGGTTGTGTCTGCTTATAACTTTTAAAATGGAGAGTGGATTTACAGGGTAGTCGGTGATACATATTTGAGAGTTTGTGTTGATTTTTTCTGATTTTCTTGTGGTTTTGTGGGCTGTCTCTTCAGGCTTGAAGTGTGAAGGAGCTCTTCCCACATTTTACGGTATAGAAGGGCTTCCTGGTTTCACAGCACAGCGGCACACATGCTGAACTAATTCCTGGCTCTAGCTCCATTTCTATGAACGTTTTTCGCAAAATAAAAGCAAAATTTGTAAATTAAAAAAAAAAAAAAAAACTACAATTTTGATATACAGTTGTTTCCATTGACCAGTGTTTAGCGCATAAGCCACAGGTCTTGTAAAATCACATCCAACTGACAAGATTTTCCGAGATTTGCGGCATGTGCAGTGTTACTTAGAAACATTATTTTGGGTTTTTCTACTTGTTGCAGCAAATTTGCTACAGCTTTTAAAGTCATTTCCCTTGATTTCCATTTCTAATTCATTATAAAACTGCACTTCCAGTTTGTTTACACCATAATGACCTATCTACATCATGTCCAAGGATGCACATATGCAAAAGTTTCCATTAGACTTTTGCGATAAAGTTCTATATTGAAACGTCTGAAAAAAGCACACCATGACAGTTTAAAAACCTTTTAGTAATAATTGAGTTTTTTTTTAATGTAGGTGTTTCCATTACCAGATTTTTATTCCAATACTTAGGTTTAGCGCAAATCTGGGTTTAATGGAAACGCACCTTGTGACAACTACCGAACAACTGAACCAATTAAAGATGGTATTGTTGGGTAGCCTCTGTGAATTAGAGGCACTGGGTTTGATCTTTTTTAGCTGATGTTTGAGGTGCTAAACACAGGGACATATTGGCTGTTATATTTTCTTCTGGCATTAGCTGATGTCACCAATCTGTTATGCTGCAATAGCAGATGGGGAAAGTGAGTGGCTTTGGCCCTGAGTCTGTGTGCCTGCTGATATTTCTCCAGGCCTTTGTTTGCATTCGTATATCTCCCTCTGTGGGTGATGATAACCCCATGGAGGATTCTGGGACAGTAACGAGCAAATGTTTGTGAAATGAGCTCAATCTATTTAAATGCTTCAAAGCAGAAAAGCAAAGATTTTAGAGGAAATGTTCTATATCCAAAATGTTTAGTTTCCTCTTCATTTCACCCATGTTTAGATGGCTTGAAGAAAACACAGTCTTTTCGAGGCACTTCTTTTAAAGCAGTATCTCTCAATTGTGGTCCTCAGGGACCACTGCCCTGCATGACTTAGAAATGCTCATACTTTCACACACACCTGGCTCAAGTAAATCCGTCATTACCAGGCTTACATAGAGCTTGATGAGGATTTCAGATAATATGCATCAGGTTTGTTCAAGTTGGTGAGATCAAACACAGAGTGAAAGGGTGCCATAGGACCAGGATTGAGAAACCCTGCTTTAAGGAAACTACAATCTAAAGCAATTATAATTCCTTTCAATTCAATTCTCTATAATTTAATTATAATCAGAGTTCGGAGGCCTCTGCCTCAACCAGTTAGAGGTAAGAAGACTAAAAAGGGTACAGAGAAAGCACCATAACTATGTTACAAATACCTGCTAGGAAAGAACATGTTAATGATATATAGAGTAAAAAGACTGCAAAGAGCTTTTACATGGATGACAATACTAGAAACTACAAAGTTTTTTTGAAGTCGTCAGCTGGCAAAATTGCAAAAGTTTTCAGGTATGCCACGTCACAAGTGTGCGGTCAGGCATTTTCTCTGCCTAAACCGTATCCTTCGTTTTAAAGCAATAAAGCTACAAAACCCATGGATGAAAAATAAAACTACTTCTGGGATCATCTTATGGTATAATTAACACTAATAGAAGGTTAAAAGCCCAAAAAAGTCAATTTTGCATAATATAACCCCTTAAAGGATGACGGCATCAATAACCAAACCTGCAGCTGGTTTGTCAACAGTACAGCAATCTTCATGGCTGATTGGAGAAACTTTACAAAGAAAACAACTGATGAATAATTTGTTTTTGCAAAGTCACTTCCTCGTTATGCTGGTTCATAAAGCAGCATGCATCTGAAAAAGGAGTGGCAAACAATGGGCATTTATGCACAAACATTCACCCCCCTCTTGGGACTTTTCAGATTAATTCAGGCAACATGCCAACAATGTTGTAGGTAATTCTTGTTTTTGTGAATTAAGGAAGACATAATACAAAAAACTAAGTTGTGGGAGATATTCTGTTGATTCATTGCCACAATCAAGACAAACACACTTACAGGGTGATGGTGTGTTTTCTACAGCATTTAACTTCACCTGTGTTTAGTTAAAAATATTTGATGTTTTAGCATCATGCTTATTTTGGCACTGGCACTGGGATATTTTGGCCAGTGCATCTTCAGAAGTCCAAGAACATGAGCAGAACTCCTGCTAATATAGAAGTTATTAGAATATAGCAATATGACATGTTTACCCTTTATTTTTTTATACATTTCTTGTGGATGTGAAAATCCAGAGTCTTGGCCGAGCGAATTCGAAGAAATGTAAACAATCACATAAGTTATTCAGCCCGGCTATGGGAGGGTGAACAAAAGGAATTAAACATACAGTAGATACCAGTTGTCACGTTTCCAGACAGATTGGCCAGTGGAGCCAGTTTCTGGTAATGTTACTCACAGATTTCTAGGTAAAATGAACAGGTCAGAGGAAGATTAAAATAATAAAAGAAAGCATTTATAAATCTCAATCTTAAATTTCAACATGCTCTTTATTTTATAGTCAAAGGTACATAACAAATGCAAAAATAACAAATAATAGTTGCTTGCTGTGGGTGTTGCATTTTTTTTAGTCAAAACATTAATGCTAAACAAGATTTGGTCCAAACAAGGAAATAAATGCACAATGACTTTTAAGCGTATTGTTGAATAGATTAAAGGTAAGAATGACATGAACATAATATGCTCACAGCAAATGAGAAATGAAAAAATACCTTTACTTGTAGGAATTTAAACCCTCTCTGAAAGTAGCATGACTTGTCACTTCTTGCCAGAATTCATGTGCTTTTCTACCATTATGTACCTGTCAAGTAGGTTGACATCTTCAAATATGGTGTTGATTTCGATGAGACTGCACCTACTTGGAAATTTATTTTAGATGTATCTAAGCATTGAAGTAGATATTGTGGTGAGTCAAACAGCTTTACTTGAACAGCTTTTTTTAAAATAAAAAATGACGTCAATGTTCGCACAAAACTGTGTTGACTTTGTGCTGTACATGCTGGATTAACAAGCAAAGCACACACATAGCACTGGGCTGGGCTACTGCTGGGCTTGGCTTGACATGCTGATTCAAGACAATGAATAATTAAAACATAAAAATGTCTGTCTAAAATAACAGCAAACATTTTTTTAATCAAATAAAACTATTATTCTACTTAATATTTTGACTCCAGAGAATCTTCAAACCAATCTTTAACCTTGAAAGTAATCAGAGATTCTTTGTGCCCTTTCTTTTTACTTCCTTTATCTCAAACAACAAAATTATCAGCTATTAACATTTACGTTTTCTAGCGGTTTATAAATATTCATGAATATAACAATCTCACCAGTATTAACTTTCTATTGCCCTGTTTGAATGGTTGAATATTACTAAACTTCACCATTTATGGAGATTTTGTTTAAGTTGATAGGTGTTGCAGTGCACATGCAATAAAATGGAAATAAAAGCAAGTGAACATAATAAGGAAAGATCAGTCATATTTAACATGGTTACACTTGTCCTGATTCCTGTAACTAGAGCAACCAGTTAACTATTAGCATTAGTCAGCTAATGCTAATCACAATCTGGCCCATATAGATAGAGCTGAAATTAAATTAAACATCCACTTAGTTTCATATGTAATGCTCCTCCAATAATTTTCCATGAAGACAAGTCACTTCAATATACTCTAACACAGCAATAGTAAGCAAGTTGTGTCTGGTTCTGAAGTCATTTGGAGTTATGAAGTATGCAAACCTAATTTCGAAAATACCCAAAATTAAGAATGAGTAGAAATAATCAATTCACTTTAGGCTTGCTTGATCTTCAAAGCAGAGATGGTGCCTTTTTTCCCCACACGGGAGCTGATCCTGTAGGTAAAGATGTGGCAAAAAGCCCTGCCTTTCATTCAGCCCTGGAACGTTATGAGCACTTAAAAAAAACTTTGCCTTTTGAGAGCTAAGAGGGATTTAAAACTCATGGGGAATAATAAGATCTCCAAGGTAGGATGGAGTATAGCCAAAGACCTTTATATAAGAAGCACTACTTTATCATACATGGCTTTATCCAGCTCTGAGACACAAGATAACCTAATTAACTAGGTATAAATTATAGTTCAGTTATTCATCAACTGAAGCTAATTCAGTATGCTCTCACTTAATAAAACAAAAAGAAAATTCAGACCTCACTTAATTCTACTACCTTTTGTCTAAGCATTTTAGCACCTAACAAGTCTCGGTCATTTTCAATCTTCTGCCACTTGAAGAAATTGATATGAGAAATGAGAATGATTTTTTTTAAAAAGAATTGATAATAGATTGGAGTAGTGTCCGTTATGCCATCACATGGTTTGCAACACCTTTGGCTACTCATGAGAAAATGACTACAGCTATTCGATTGAAAATTCACAAAGCCTATACTGAGCAGATTCATGTGATATCTTTTCCTGCACACATGGCTGAGCTTGTCCGTCGGCTGGGTCTGAACCCCAGTAAAACCAGAGCAAATGACACGGCTTATCAGAATACTAGAAAAATTAAGGGGATCCCACAAGGACCTCAGCAGGGTGATAGTCATGCTCTACATGTTATTGTTATTTTTATGCCAGAATATCACTCAGCTATGAGATAAAGCAATCACAAGAGTCAAATAAAACTGACAGAGACACTCCAGGGGGACACAAAAGATTTAATCACTTGTGCTCATCCATTATGACATAGTGAGGAATGCTGTTAATATAATGGTGGGATCGTTTTCAAAAACACATTAGGGTTTATTGCCTAGAAAGTTGACACATACAAGGGATATATTTTGATGTGGTGATGCACAGACAAGAAAAACCGAAAAACATTTAAAAAAAGTATTTTTTTTTAAAAAATGATATATATATAAAAGTTGTTAATGGAAATTCCTTTATGAAACACCCCATTAACACGCAGCTCTGCATAGTTTCAGGAAGTGATACTGAAACAAGGATGTGGTTTTAAACCAGAAATGGATGCAGAATGGGACTTTTACATGAGCAGTTGAACTTTAAAGCACTGAAAAATGCATCTTTGGACAAGTCTAAGGCCATTTTTTAACTGCTGCTGAATATAATTAAGTCACCATATAAATACCACCTGCTGTGCTGTATAGCTCATTCATTGAGTCACCCTCCTCTAAAGACGATCTGAATACCTTCTGCTACAACTTGCTCTGTTTAGATTTTCCATGCACAGAAGTTGTGTTGGAACTGGCGGGATTCACTTGTTATTTTTTACTAAATGCTTCATTTTAGCATTGCCATTTTGCACTAATAAACACAGCCTTGAAAATTCACAAGCACTCCCTTTTCTGGTGCATACACTCCATGTATGTGTGTGAAAGATGAAGCTGGATGTGATGCTACACGCAGCATATACATAAGCCACCCTTTCCCTCAAACGAATTAAAATAGTTCAGGAATTACATTAATTTAGATTTTTTTAAATGTAAAACATATCAATATTCAGGGTCTGAACAGTGGAGCTGTGGTTAGCAATGGGGGCTCACAGAAAAGAAGAACGCCGGTTCGGTCCTCGGCTCGGGGGAGGTCGGATCAGTGGCCTTTCTGTGTGGAGTTTCCATGTTCTCCCTGTGTTAGTGTGGGATCTCACGTGTACTTGGTTTTTCTCATTGTCCAAAGACAAAGAAATGTGTGTTAGGTTGAATGCTCACTTTAAACTCTTCTTAGAAATGTGTGTGCATGAATAGTTATTTATCTCTCTGTGTTCCATTCCTTTGCCATTCCATTCGTGTGATGGAATGGCAAGCAGTCCAGAATGTACCCTGCCTCTCACCTGCTGATTGCTGAGAACGGCTCCAGAATGCACAGTATCCTAAATTGGAAGAAGAAGCATAGAAAACAAGGTGTATTCCGTCAGAAGCGGCATACTGCTTACACCGAAGCGGCGGCTAAAGTATCCTCATATGCCCCAATCCTCCAATTCCCCAATCCTCGAATAGACACAATACAATAATGTGAAGCTGCACATGTTCAGTCACAAAGCTCCACCTGTTGTTGAAACTTTGAATCACCCCGGTATGATGTCAGGACAGAATGCATCCTGAGGTCATGGCATTTTATTTGCACTTGATTTAAGGTCAATGAGACAAACAGTTCCTGAGATATAGCCAAAGATCAGATTTCTTGTGCATAAAGCGCTACCTGCTGGGGAAACCATCAATTGAATAATCGTGAGATTTGATACAGATTGAACTCTTGAGGAGGTAAACAGGTATGCTGAGTATTAAAATCCAATTGTAAAGAGTTCCAGAGATATAGGCAAAAATCTGACTTTTCATGCATAAAGCTCCACGTGGTCAGGAAACCATAAATCTCAAAATGCTAAAATTCGAGCCAGGTCATCCCCTTGAGAACCTAAACAGGTATACCGAGTATCAAATTCCAATTGTGAAAACTCTTCGAGTTATCAGGCTCACACAAAGGATATCTGGCAGCGGCGGTTGTGGTGAAACCATAATAACCCAAACACTCTGCATTTGGGGACATAATGAATGAATGGATTTACATACCGTTAACTCATACAGTATGGTATTACAGTGTTAAACACAATCCATCTCCAAAGGATCTGATCTGTACCATCTGTAATTACCTCTGCCCAGGAGAATATGTTATCGCCGGCGCTTATCTATCTGTCTGTCTGTTTGTGTCTGTCCAAAATCCCTCCACAACTGAAAAATTTATGGACGAAATTTTTATGACATTTTTTATGACATATATCCAGAATGGGAAGATAAAGAAGTTATTTTGGAGGTGATCTGGATCACTGTCTGGATCCAGGAATGTTTTGAAGGATTTTTTTACATTGCGAGATACTCACTCATGTTATTGCAGCTCATGACTATAAGTCGTTTCTGTCTGCTGTTTTTCAATCTGACAAAGATCATGTGTGATTGAGCATTTTCCAACTATACACAAATAGATATAAGCACAGAAAAAGAAAAAAACGTTTCTTGGTACTATACAAAATACATTTACATCTGTTTGATCTACGTACTTGCCTCTTGGAATGCAGATGCAATGTGTTTCAAAGACACACCTGTAAATGTTTTTACCACAGTCGTAACAAAAGGTAAAAAGCCTTTGTTTGTTATTCTATTACATAACAGGTTTGAAACAGAACTATTTTTAGTTTAAAAAAATGTCCTCATTGTTTGTACAGCTGTTAGACATTGAACAACAACCTACATGGAGAAAGATTGTTTTTCTTGTTCTTAAATTCTTGATGAGCTGATATACTGTACGTGCAATTTTTAAACACTTTTTCTTAACATTTTAACGTAATAAGATTTCATTAGATTTTTTTATAGAATCATTTCAGACAAGTCATACTCATCTCACAAAACACACAAAAGTGCATTTACACACACACACACACACACATACACACTCACACACAAATTAATATACATAAATTAAAGACATGGTCACACATAATCTCATTCATATGCACACACACACACACACACACACACACACACACACACACACACATACACATACATCCCTCCCACACGTTCATACATCTACATACACACAC
>JBAMHX010030273.1:0-10674 GCA_037177515.1 Pseudomugil tenellus
TAAATGTACTTGTTTGATTGGAGTTAAAAGTAGTACTTTGTAACTTCTATGGCAATACATTTACAAGATGTCTGCATGTCTAGAACACAAAATAAAACCGTTGCCTCTCTGCTAACATTACCGCTGCTAGCATGTTAGCATCTGCGTCCATATTCGTTTTCCAGGTTTTCCCGACTGTGTCAACATGAACGCTCTCAAGTCAGTTATGACGTGATTCCCAGTTCCAACGTCCGAGTCAAATCAAATGCAGTATTAGCTTTATGTGTGTCAGTATGTTGGTCTGAATAATCACATGGTGGAAAAACAGAATTTATTATTAAGATTACTGAATTTCATATGATAAATCAATATTTTCACAACAATACAGATTATTTGTATGAAAAATTGTGCAAGATTATTATTGTGCTAATGTTTACTTAGCTAGCTGTATCATGCTGGAAGCAGTCCCAGTAAGAAGGTGCAACTTCAGTTAAAGCAGGGGAATGAAAAGATCTTTAATCTATAAAAGTATATTTTCAAGTCAAGCTATCATATCAAGTTATATCAAGTTATCATATCGACTTATCATATTGAGTTATCATATCCCCAAATGGAGTGTTGGATAATGGCTTCACTGCTGCACATCTTTTGCCTTGAGAACATGAGAACTTGAACAATATTCAATGTAGAGTTTTCATGTTGTGCATATGCATAGATATCAGAGGATGAACTGGTTCCATTTTCAGCCATTTATAATTTTCAGGTTGGCCACCAGGGGGCGCTCACACCTGAAAACTGTCATGCTTTATCTCTGAAACTATTCATCCCATTGACTTCAAATCAAGTGCAAATGAAAGGTCATGACCTGAAGATTTGTCACATGATGACCTCATACCTGAATGTTTTTATATTTGGATATGTATTCCAGGATTGTTGGGATTGAAGATTGGGGGTGTTTGGGGATATACACCTAGCCATCACCGCCGACACCATAGTTTCCAGTTTAAATATGTTGTTGTGACTTTTTATCTGCAGTATAAATGTTTAACGTCTCTTTTTCTGAGGCACAATGTGAAAACAGTTTACCTTCACAGTAACTTGCTTGTCTTTCTGTTTAGCCAGGTTAACCAGGTTTTGACCATTGAACATCAGGTTTTCCAGACAGCCATGGAAGTTTCTCTCTCTCCTCCGAGAGCTAAGCTCCTGGTCTGTTCCCACTTTTATCTGTAAAGAGACATGGATGCATGAAAACTAAATAATAAGGTGTATTTTTGTCTGTCTAAGCTTCAAGCCTGCACATAACAATTCAAATCAATTCAATTTTATTCACACATCCATTTTCACAAGATGTACACCTTCACAGAAGGGCTTTGCCAGGATCATGTGTGAATCAGGTCTCCTTAAAAGCTACCTAAAGCTTATAGACAGGAGCCTGTGTACATAAAGAGAATCCTAAGAAAATAACAGAAGAACGAGAGTGGAGTATAATACAACAACCTAATACGACAACAATGTACAGAGAACAAAAGGCATTTAATAATACTAATACTAGACACACACACACAAAAAAAAATTCTCTAGGGACACACACACCTGGTCATGATCCCAGTGGGAGAATCTTGTTGGGATCTGCAGCCACTCTGTGCTTTTATCCACGGTGAGGTTGAGATGATTGCTGTGATGCTCGACGGCAACATTGTGCCAATGCTGGTCGTCCAACAGGCTGCCTAAAGAGACCACATGGCGGCTGTCTGGGGACAAACTCCTGCCTGGAAGGTGGAACGAAGCAGCGTGACATGATGAGACCAGATGTGTCCTGATATTTGATAAAGGGATAAATTTTTCTGCTCTAATCAGTGGATTTTATAAATGATTTGTACGGTGGCCCAGAGAGGTCAAAGCAATACTAAGCCACAACACTCCACAATTAAGTCACAACACAATGAAATAAGCCACAACACTCCACAATTAGCCACAACAGAAGTTTTTCTTTTGGACCATCAAGAAAAGTGCTACCAGAAGTGAACAGTGTAAACATCACTGAAGCTATTTTCATTGCTACTGGATGAAAATGGGGAGATATTTGGAAAAAGCCCAAGAAGTAAAACACAGATGATAAAAATCTCAATTATTGTTATTCTGTGTACTGTGAAATATAAATAAAGTTAGTGGATTATCATGGTAGCAGTGTGGCTACCCCAGACATAGACTTCATTGTCATCTCAGCACATGATCGCTGCAGTAAAATCTCAGGAAAATACATAATTTACCAAGTTTCTTGGTGTAAATAACTACTAATATTTACTTTTATAATTGGTTGGGAAAGAGTTTGTGTTACAGCAATAATACAACTAAAGCTTTTATTTTGAAAGCTTACTAGCAGCTAGGTGATGCAGCCATGTGCTAACTGTGAAAAGCCGACTTCACGCTAATTATAAGTTGTAAAACAAAGTTGCTTCCAGTTTTTAGTACTGTTAAGATTTGTTCACTGTATTTTGTTTAAGTAAATGTTATGAATTATCAAATCTGAGTGTAAATGGCCGGATTGAAATAATAGATTTTGTGAACGTGTTCACAAAAGCGTGTTGTGTGCATGTTCAGTGACATTTGAACCCGGAAGCGAAAGAGAAGGTTAAAAGCAGACGTTCACATGAGAAAAAAAAAAGACGGTTGTGGAATAAGCGTTCAAATAGTTTTTCTTAGCACCTAGCTCAGGGGTGTCAAACTGTATTCCTCAGGGGCCGCTGTCCTGCAGGTTTTCAATGTATCCCCGTTTCAATGCACCTGGCTTGGATCCAGCAGCCAATTAAGTTCTCCACAATGATTGGCTGATTGGACTCAGGTGTGTTGGAGCAGTGATACATGGAAAACCTGCAGGATTGTGGCCCTCGAGGACTGGAGCTCGACACCCCTGACCTAGCTGGAAGGCGAACAGGTATGATTGCCAAATAAATTATCTAAGTTATTTGTGTCACATGTATATGTATATGTTTATGGGCATGTAAAATGTTCTGTGCTAACCAACAAGCTAATGTTAGCAAGTGCTAAGCGCTTGTGTATGCTAAAGGTAAAAAGTGACTGTTAATTGATTTATTCACAGCTCTTACTGTGTTTCTATGGGTGTAATGCTTAATAAATGGGTCGGAACAACCCACCATAGAACATCAGTAGTTATCATTGAGTGCTTCAATAAGTGATAAACAAAGGCTTTTGTAGAATTGTTGTATTAATGTCTCACGACGTCAAGTTCAACTTCTTCGATTGACAAGATGGCCTCAGTGTAGGATCCTGGTGTCGTACCATGGTACAACAGAATTTCTATCACCTGACGCAGTTTATTCATTGTGCTGGATTTTACCATGTTAAACTTAAAACAAACAGCATGCTTGTTGCAGAAGTAATTTTTTTTTGGGGGGGGGGGTTCCTGTTCTGCCAGTGATGTTCCATTTCTTTGCTTTTAGCACGACATTGTTTTTCTTTTTTATATAAAAAGGGTCACAGACGGTAGGCCCTTATTCATCTTTAAAGACTTGACAATACCCTGAAAACATCTAAACAAGTCTTGTAACTGAAAGCCTTCCAGACGCCACACTGTAAAATGTTCATCTCCGATCTATTAATTGTACATAAAGTGCTACCAGGAAGTATCCAGCATCTTAATGAATGAATATAAAGGTCCATTTGTTTTTATGTGTTGCTTAAAAATAATAAAATCCAAGTCCTATTAATATCACTTTAAAAAAGTTAGACAGGGAATACAAATTCTGGCAGGCACCTTTTCCCAGCCTGCCAGAACCTGTTCCCCCTCACCTAAAATTTGTAAAAAGAAAACAAAGGAAACACTATACACATGTTACTTTAATAACAAAAAAAAAAAAAATAAAATTTGCTGAATAAAAAAGGTAAACTTATGAAAAAAGTTTAGATTTTTATTATCAGCTCTAAATGCAACAATGAAAACACCCATTGTTTGAGCTTTAGAGAGCAAACGGCAGACTGTTCGTTCATTAAGATGCAGGATACTTTGTGGTAGCACTTTATGTACAAATAGATCGTAGATACATTGTATAGGGTCCAGTGTGTTGTTGGGAATGTTTTAGGTTACAAGACTATTGTAAGATGAATAGGGCCTACCGTCCACGAAACGTTAAAAAAAAGACAAAAAATATACCGCGTTAAAAGCTAAGAAACACTCAGTAGAACCTCACTGGCAGGAATTTACCCAAAATAACTTCTGCAACAAGCATGCTGTTTATTTTAAGTTTAACATGGTAAAATTCAGCACAATGAATAAACTGCGTCAGGTGATAGAAATTCTGTTGTACCTTGGCACGACACCAGGATGCTACACTGAGGCCATCTTGTCAATCGAAGAAGTTGAACTTGACGTCGTGAGACATTAATACAACAATTCTACAAAAGCCTTTGTTTATCACTTATTGAAGTTATAATCCATGTTTAATTCTAATGTAAAGATTTTCGTTGAATATTAAAATTATCCTGTGGTGATTGCTGTATTGCTACACCTGATTTTAACTGCTGGTTGTAAAATATATATTATTAGCTGTACATTTAGTTTTTCCTCTTTAGGACTAATGAGGTAATTTAACTGGAGTTACATCATGAAAGAAACAAAGCCTCACAAACAGCAGTATTAATGGATAGATTAATGTGTATGTTTTTTTAAGAATTTTTTTAACAACTGTAGTTTGGATCTTAATGCTTTCATGCAGGAATTTTAAAAAGTAGTTTTTTTCATACAAAACTTTACTTCTACAGACGAGTATTTCTGCTTCTTTTATACCTTTTTTTATTTTCATTTAATATTTTTAGCACTAACAAAATTTTCATAAAAGTTAATATATTTTTGCTACGATATATTATGGGCTATCTTGGACGGTGGCCTATCTGTGTGGAGTTTGCATATTCTCCCCGTGTCAGCGTGGGTTCTCACCGGGTTCTCCGGCGTCCTCCCACAGTCGAAAGACATGCACCTTGGGGCTGATTGTGTGTGTGTGCATGGTTGTGTGTCTATATGTGTGGCCCTGTGATAGGCTGGCGACCTGTCCAGGGTGTACCCCGCCTCTGGACTAACTGGATGACTAACTCATGTCCAATAAAGTGGTTAATTTACAAATATATCATCCATTAATATATAGTAGAAAACATCTTTAAATAAGGCTCCACTGTAGTGGGCATAATAAAGCGGCTCTTTCCAAGGTGTCCAGTTAGACACATAACAGGTTTCTGCTACAGATCATGCAGCCAAAATCATAAAGTGATTAAACTAGAGGACATGTGAAATAGACAGGGAGGTATAAATAAATTAAAAAGGTTATGATGCTGACTCTTCACTCCGTTAAAGGGGCATTACTAAAGATCTTCTGCTGAGAAACGGAGGTGAGGACCTTGCTAAATGCACTCTGTCATTAAATATGAATGAGATATTGTTTGAAAGGGGATAAGTTTATCTGTGTGGGGCAGGAGGCGCTGAGACAGAGAGGGACTAAGTGTTCAGTCATCAATCTTCATTGATCTGTCAGGTACATCAGACATAACCGTGGAAGGCTCGAAATGGGAAGGAGACAGACTAAGACAGAGATGGCAGGAACTGTGGTTTACTTAATCATTGATCAGCATATGATCATGTCAGTCATTTGTGCATAAAAAAATTATAGTTTTTATTATGTTTAGGAGAAAAAAAGTTTTTTTCCTGGATTTGTTGCTGAAAAGTGAACATATTTTCTTCTATATTAGCTTCTTTGCACTGAACTCCAGTCTGTTCTAAGCCTGAGAAGACTTCCTGCTGCCTTAAGACCCCTTTTCCTGATATAGACCAGCATTTTTGGTTTTATGCAAGCCTGAATGGAGTCTGAGATCCTCTCCTGCATGAAGCAACCAGATGTTACAGAATTGTAACTGTGAGGGTAGCAAAGATGACATATTCTGTTTGATTTAATTGACTTTGATTTGATATTGTTTTCTATGCAGTGTCTGTTCCTGTTTTGCTGATTTTATTTTGACATGCTGTCATTATGTGTGAAGCTCAGCTGCTTTTTGCACATCAACTTCTTTCCTGCTTTCGCAGAACCAATAAGCTCGCAGTCCCTGTAGCCGTGTTTACTTTGCTCTTCCCTTCAAATTGCCTTTCTGGTAAACCATCCCCTCCTTCCCTCCTTATCTCAGCTCTCAAAGCCACAGCTTTTACATTAGACACAGTGAGAACCTTTCGCACAATTGTTACGATCCCTATTGGGTCTAAGGGCACAAAAGGGGTCAAATAACAAAACCGACTGTAACAAATAAAAGATATACCACTAATTTATTAAACAAAAATGACTAGGTCCTGCAAAACAGTAACAAAAGGTGTCCTATGTTAGGTAATCTTTATCCAGTAACAAAACAAAAGTGTCCTCATACAGAGGTAAACAATAAATAATTATACTTAACAATTATCTTTACTATACAGAAATATACAAAAAAACTATAAGAAACTATAAATACAAATAAAACACAACCAAAAGAGTCAATACAAGATTTAAATACAAAGTCTACAAATCAAACTCAAAATGGCTACTGCACAAACTGTGAGAGCTTCTTTTCTTCAATCAACTTCAAATGCATAATCTTGCTCAAAAACTACAACAAAGGGAATATGTAAACTTCAACCAAAACCACAAGGGTATTCTATCTAAATTTAACTCAAAGTCCAATTGTACCAAACAAATGTCCAATCCAAATGCTAGCCAGCAACCACAATCCCGGGGCATAGTTGAAGAGGGAGGAGGTGCTGCGTTGTTGGTCCAATGGTGGTTGTGTCCTTAACAAGGCTGATGGGTAACAGGTGAGAGGGATGATTGGTTAATGAAGTGCTTCTGAGAGTAAAGGGAAGACCAGCTAAAATCCAAGGTTGGCACTTCATCCTCAGACCAAAGGACTGGGGATGTAACAACGATGTCTGCTTCACACTGTAGCAACAGTACGGCATGACTGCACTTTTGGTGCAGTGTAACCACATGTTGTGTGTTATTCCAGCACACAGCTGTTGGTCTGTGCTTATGATAATAATAATAATAATACATTTTATTTAAAAGTGCCTTTCAAGACTCTCAAGGTCACTGAACAATAAAAGCAAACAATAAATACAATACAATAAAACAGGTTAAAATACAATAGAACAACGAGATAAAAGGACTACAGGCAGTATGCTTTTTTAAACAGGTGAGTTTTGAGGTGGGATTTGAACAGGTGTAAACAGTCAATGTTGCGAATATGTGGTGGGAGAGAATTCCAGAGATGAGGGGCGGAACGGCTGAATGCTCTCCTCCCCATGGTGCTGAGGCGGAAGGAGGGAACAGATGGATGAATGAGGAAGACCTGAGGGATCATGACGGAGTGACAATGTGCAGGAGATCGAACAGATAAGGGGGTGCTAGGTTGTGGAGGACCTTGAAAGTGAACAGAAGGATTGTGAATTCTATTCGGGATGAAACTGGGAGCCAGTGCAGCTGCTGTAGGATGGGGGTGATGTGGTGAAATGAGGGCGTCTTGGTGATGATGCGTGCTGCGTAGTTTTGGACCAGTTGAAGTTTGTGTAAATATTTCTGGGGGAGACCGAAGAGAAGTGAATTACAGTAATCGATGCGGGAGGTGACGAGACTGTGGACAAGAACCGAGGCAGTACGGGGGGTTAGGGAAATGTTGCGTAAATGGAAGTATGCAGAACGAGTGATGCTATTGATGTGTGCATGAAATGATAATGAGCTGTGGCCAGCTGGAACGTCTCTGTGTTTCTCAGCTGCAAAATCCCTTTTACAGACAAATATAAAATGTAAGACTGGAACTGTGTTAGTTTCGCTCACAACAGGCATACTAAACCTGTTTTCTTTCCTGCATAAACTATTTGAGGGAAAGATGACTGCTTTTTATAAATGCTAAGCTTAGAAAAGACTTTTCATCTTGTATAATTTTCAGCAGCTGCTAAAAAGTAAGTTCCTTTCCTGTCTGAATTCTCATCATAAACTGTTAATTCTAGTCATATTATTTAGCTGATATGATTGAAATCAAGAAGCAGCATTGTGGCGTAGTGGTTAGCACTGAAGCCTCACAGAAGGAAGGTCACCGATTCGACCTGAGGGGCCAAACCGCAGTGGACAGTTTACATGTGCTCAGAGCTGCTGTTAGCAATGTTGGTGCCCTAAGCAGAATTTCTTGGTAGGGCCCCCTATTCCACAACCCATCCATCCATCCATCTATGCATTTTCTACCACTTATTCCGAAACGGGGTCGCGGGGCTGGAGCCAATCCCAGCTGACAATGGGTGAGAGGCGGGGTACACCCTGGACAGATCGCCAGCCCATCACAAGGCCATATGGACGAACAACCACACACACACACAATCACACCTAAGGGTAATTTAGAGTCTCCAATCAGCCTATCCCCAAGGTGCATGTCTTTGGACTGTGAGAGGATGCCGGAGAACCAAGAGAGAACCCACGCTAACACGGGGAGAACATGCAAACTCCACACAGCTCGAGCCGGGGATCGAACCAGCAACCTGCTTTCTGTGAGGCTACAGCGCTAACCACCTCTCCACCGCAGCCCTTTCCCCAGTTTTCCAAAATAATAACAATAATAACAATATAATCATACACATATATTGCTTATTTTCAGCAACATTTAGAATGATAGACCTGTACCTGTAGGTAAAACACACCACTGCCTCATTAAGGATTTTAAACAAACTGTCGATCATTCAATACCAATACACCAAAAATATTTTGTATTGTTAGAATAAACAGCACATAATAAAAAATGGTGGCTGTATAAACCTCTTTTACAGATACACAAAACTACTTAGACTTCCACACAGTTGTGTTTTCTCCCAGAGGCCAAGGGAAGCTGAGCCTCCTCTATTTATTTTATTTATTTAGTGCTTTTCCCTCCAGGACAAATGAAGTGAAAACAAGGAGGATTTTAGTTTACGGTTGTTCAAATCAGCGTTTCTCGAAACTGTAAATGTAGTAAATGTAGGTCTATGTGTTATGATTAAGGGATGCTGAGCAATTAACTGTTCCATAGAAAAACGAGTATATATAGACTCCAACTGAAACACAGATGTCCCTGGTTTCCAATGGGCGCTAAACACACCATCTACGTGCAAATCTTTGAAACCTGCCGGCTCAAAACCCCTCGAGCATTTGTACAGCGATCTTTGTGTAATTGAGGTTTCATGTTTGGATGCCAGGTGATTCGTGCACTCATATTTAATGATTCATGTGCATGGAAGCCTTTTGAACAGCAA
This sequence comes from Pseudomugil tenellus, assembly GCA_037177515.1. Taxonomy (NCBI): domain Eukaryota; kingdom Metazoa; phylum Chordata; class Actinopteri; order Atheriniformes; family Pseudomugilidae; genus Pseudomugil; species Pseudomugil tenellus. Next base: position 9,284 of record JBAMHX010030273.1, read on the forward strand.
ACTATTAGATTTGTGAGGACCACGTAGGCCCTGCATGTTCTCCCCGTGTATGTGTGGGTTCTCTCCGGGTACTTTGGCTTCCTCCCACCATCCAAAAACATTCACGTTAGGTTAACTGGTTTCATTACTTATCACTGGGACTGGTGATATGTGCAGGTGTTTCTGCCTCTTGTTTGCCAATAGCAGGGTTAAACTCCAGCTTCCCTGAACTGGATGAAACTGGATTGAATATGGATGGATTTAAGACTGAACCATGAACTAAATCAGTGAACACAAAGTTCAAAGTGTTGAAATATGCTCACAACAGATGCTTCAGGAGAATTTTTTAACAAACGTACATAAATAAATGAAAAGATATTAATGTATAAATGTTGCTCATCTTGTTTATTTGTTCCATTTGATCAGTTCTTATCCCGTAACTCTGAGGTAGCATGTGAATAATAGCTGATCTGCATTTACCCAGCAAGCCTGTGTATGTGGGGTCAAAAAGGTTCAGACTTGGTTGCATACAAGGGTCCCAGGTGGGTTTTTTCTGTAGTTGACATAATTCGTGTAGGTTTGAAGTTAGTTCTGACTGGGTGTCAGCTGGAACCCGACTCTCTGTGTTGCACAGGACCCATGTATATGCCAGCCAACATGTCCATGTGGGTATTGATTGGGCAAATTTTGCAGCATCCGTGTGTTTTCAGTTACTTGGACTCCATTTATGAAGCCCCAAATTGGACCGTTATACCTGAAAACCAGTCAGTCAGAACCAATTAGAAACCTATATGGGAAAGCACGGGTGAGGTCACCATGGGTACTGTGGTCTAAACCACATGGGACCCTGAAGACTCCCTTGCATCCTGTTGGAGCCTCGGCTCTATTGTTTGTGACACAAACTATCGAAAGGCCACTTCCTGTGGAGAGCTGTGAACTTTTAAGTTGCTGAATAAAATAGCCATACTTCTGCTTTAACTGAACAGTAACTGAATATATTCATGTAAAGTGTTTTTTCTGTTGTAGTAATATGAATATATGTTTTGCTTCCACATAAACCACATCCTGCAGGGGACTTTACCCTGCTCAAAGTCGTTTCTTAGCGCTCAAGATTTGATAACTGCAACATCCTGCAGAGGTTTTTACTCTGCCTCAAACAGAAAATGTGAGTTTCTGTAAAAGACCCACCTCCTTACGAGGAAATGAGAAAATACGCAAGGCTCTTATCTAGGGGCCATTTTGAAAGGTATAAAAGATAGCGATAGGAAGGAAGTAGAGAGTGCTGTTAGTTTGACTTGAAGTGTCTGGCTCTGCTTTCCAGCTCAGAGGAGACTTTGTCATGGAGCAGGGCCACTGCTCTGACTGACAGTGCACATGATCACCACACATACATGCACACATTAACACTTAAC
>JBAMHX010030274.1:0-10673 GCA_037177515.1 Pseudomugil tenellus
TATATATTATTTTTTTACTGGCTCGTAAGCAGCTTCGTTGTTCCTAATGTCGTTATATTGTCATGTCACGGAAAAACGGATTTAAAACTTGCGTATTTTGAGTGAAACTCTTTACAGAAAGACAATCTGTCATGGTTAAAAAAAACTCATGTTTACCATAAAGTTTCTACTTCACAGCTGCCAGACATGGGTTTTGCAGTGACAACTACCTTGATTAGTTTCATACTAGTAGCAAAGATCCAGACTTAATAATCAGGATGTAGATGTCAACCAATAATTGATTAATTTTAAACCAAAATATGACCCAGAAATCACAACAATAATGTAGTTTTAGCAGATGGACATCATTCATGGTGATGTATCTGATATATTAACCTGATACTTCAGGACCAGGTTTAGGAAACACTGCTTTAACCTATGGTCAGTGAAGACTGTTATGTAGTATTTATTACATGCATACATACAACTCCAATAAAGTTTAGATGTTTTGTTAAACATGAATAAAATTACAATATAATGATCTGCTCATCATTTTGAACTCTTATTCAATTGGCTTTATGCACAGGTCCACTACTTCCTGATTTAGGACAACTCATTCGTTTATTTCGTTCACTCATTACTGGACAATAACAATAACAATTACTTAATCCAGGTGTGTCTGGCCATTGCCGTTGTGATTACTGAGGTCAGACACACCTGGATAAATCAGTTCGTCCAGTAATGAAAGACGGGAAATGAACCACACATTTTCACTGGAAGCTGGACTGCAGGGAGGCTAGTTTAGCCTTTGCAAGCCACGCTGGTGTAACACCTGCTGAATGCATTATTTTCAACAATAACAATCCAGACAGTCCAGACACACCTGGGTCCTGCGCATAATCCGCCATCTTAGACTGCTTTAGCGCTGCATTGCCTGAATACCATAACCCAAAAATTTTAATATATTGACCCAAAAATTTTAATATATTGTCGGGGATTTTTATCTGGAAAATTTACTTATCGAAGAGATAAAAAAAATAACCCAAACCGGCAGATATTTTATTGGTCCGATAAATATCATGCATCCCTAATATGTGGTCTTTTTGACCTCACAGGATGTTTAATTTTTAGATTCCTATCTTTATGGATCAGATTGTTAACTGACTCTTTTGTTGGAAGACTGCGGACAGAAAACAGCAGATGATCATCTCAGGCTGAGCTGGAATTTATTCTATGTTTAGGTTACAGGTGAAGCAATGCAATGCTGGTCTCAGAAGAATAGGTTGGTCTCCCATCACAGCCCCAATTTACAACATCAGTTCCGGCTCCAGTTTTACCATTTTTTTAGGAGGCTTTCCCACCTTTGAGAAGATCACATTACCATCCAACTGTTTATCTATTCTCATATAGACAACAGCATTTGATTTCTGTTCTGCTCTCTGATTGGTCAGTGTTCTAGTTGCATGCATACACACTACTTCCAACATCTGCTCATAAATCATTTAAGCCCTCAAAGCTGTCGTAAGGCACTTATGTTGTTACATCACTGATGTGACGCTGGTTTATATTAGGGCCCGGCCGACATGGAGTTCTTTTTTAGGCCGATCCTGTTGATGATATTTGGCAGATATAAAATTCAGTAATTAATTAACTGGCTGGGTTGTTTAAGAAATACATAATGAATAAAATAACCAATGCTTTGGTCCCTTAATGCTTACACCAACAAGGATTTTTATTTATTTTACTATTTGGTTCTCAAGTAACTTTACAGCAGAGAGGAATTTTCAGTAAAAACACGTTAAACCTCTGACTACATTTAACGTTTAAGGTTAAAGTACATTTTCTTTACTCTTTAATATATTATATATATAAAGGGATGGTTCATATGAACCAAAATAAAAGTCTAAGATGTCTTTTTCAGATTTCTTTGATGGAGTTGCATTTTAATATATATTGGTAACATATAGTCCAATACTAATGTTAATTACCCCCCCCCCCTCTTCAGATCCATTCTCTGAAATGCACCTCAACACACTGCTGAGTGATGAACAATCATTCTGCACTCTGAAATATTTTGTACATTTGTTATTTCTGCTGTTATTTCTCTACTTTTAAGCTGTCAGCTAACGCAATGCTAGGTTAGCATAGCTACAGCGATGTTTTTGCTAACAGACAGAGTAAAGTCTCTTTTGCGCCACTCTGTAATGTTGCCTGACTGTAGCTTTACTCCTGTACGCTACTAAGAAGACAGTGGTCGGGACTTGAGGGTTGAATGAATGAAGATTTCTGCGTGACTCCCACATTTAACAGCATTTGCTGTTTTTGATAAATTAAGATTAAAGCAGAGTTTAATTGGCAAAACTTGGACCTATGATTATTTTAAAAAAAGGCTATCTTTGGCCGATTTAATCACCCAGGAGATGAAACAGCCGGGCCCTAGATTATTATTATTATTATTATTATTATTTCTTCCTAGGTTAGCACAGCTTTCCAGAAAAAAATTCAAGGCAAGATCAAAGATCTTCTCCAGCAGATGGAGGAGGGCCTGAAGACAGCTGACCCCCACGACTTCTCCACATACACTGGATGGACTGGTTGGTTACCCCAGTATCAGCCAAGTTGCTCCAGCATTACTCCTTCTATCGATTAAGAAAACTTGTTTGTAGCTGGGAAGAATTTATTAAATACTCTTCTGTCTTCCCAGGTATTGCCCTGTTGTACCTTCAGCTGCATCGGGTAACCAACGAGGCCTCCCACCTGCAGAGGGCGCTAGACTATGTGAAGCGGGCTATGAGGGTCCTGAACGGCCGCAAAGTGACCTTCCTATGCGGCGATGCAGGCCCTTTGGCTGTCGGTGCAGTTGTCCATCATAAGCTGAACAATGCTGCGGATAGCAAAGACTGCGTGTCCAGGTGGGTGCTGCTTAACTACACCAGCATGTTTCGGTAACCAGTTTAGACTTCCACTATGATGGCGCCTGGTATGGCAAAGCTGCTGCTGACAGCTGTAAATATGCTTCTGTTTCTGCTCGGTTTGCTGCTTTAGTTTGTGATCGTCGGACAGTTTTGTCTGTCCGATTGTCTTTGATAACAAAAGACACCTTATGTTCCCACGCTGGTGTTCTCCATTCTCTGCTCCTGAAGGCTTGATCTTCATCTGCTGTCCTAAGTGATGCCCCCTCTGGGGCCACTTCGGACAGCAGGAGGAGATGTAGCAGAGCTGGTGTCCAGGTGAAGATCAGGCTGAAAGCTAGGGACTGACCAGTAAAGGCGTCTTTCCACACGGAGTTAGTCCACCCGGCCTCAGAGTGTCTGGTACACTTTTTGGAACCTACTTTGTTGTCGGGCCAGGCCTGTTGTGTGGGTAGCATGAGGTCCGCAGGCTGATTGGCTTGCGGCGAATGATGTCACTACACAGCGATGTACACAGTATTGATAAACTGTCTCTCCAGGTCGTCTTGCCTGACGAGACGTCTCCTGGTTTGTTCCATGAGTTTATTACTCATTATTAGCTAAAACCCGAGCAGCAGGTAAAAGGCTGCTTCATCGCCTTCCATGTTGTCTCTGTCTTCTACTTTGGTATCTCAGCAAAAAAATTTTTTTTAATTTCTTTATTATACTCATTAACTAAACAACACATTCAATTTCAGAGAATGTGTTGTTTTGTTGAGTAGTGTCGCTATCAGATGACATAGGTAACTTTCCAGAAGAAATGCGCTGGGGGAGCCCAATAGAGCGTCTGGACTTAGATTGGATTTGCAATGGAAAAGCATTCCAGCAGAGTAGGGTGCTCCCGGGCTGGTAGAGCAAAGCCGACTAGGTAATAATTGAAATCCGGCTTAAGGAAAATGGAGCAGAGCATCAAGCATTTCTGATTACCTGATTGTCATGGATGAGAGTGATTTTTTTTCCCACATTCTTGCCTGGAAATGCTAAATTATTAAGCATTTCTCTGGATGCTCATATTAAATGACTGGGTTCTTTTGTTTTTATCATTTAAAAAGTATGAGTCCACTCTTGTCCTGACCTGAGAGCTGATCATTTATGTCTTTATTTAATGTTATTTTAAAAATTTATATTCACATGTTAAGGTAAAAAATCTTTGGAACATCTTCAGATCATCCAGAATGCTGCTGCAAGACTAGGAACAACATCTCCGAGTATTCTGATGTCATCGCTACACTAATCGGGCTGCAACGCCTCCATGTTCATTACAGACTGCATTTTAACATCTAGTTGTAGCATAAAGACCTTTTAAATGATGGCAGTGTGTAATCAGAGCTGCCAAAGATCAACAAGTGAGCAGAAAGTTCTGTGTGTGAAAATATAGAGATAATGGTCCCTGTAAGGCAGGGAATAAAAATGTTTATTAAAAAGATGTTTTTCATTCACAGTGGCACCAAAAAGCAGGTGAGTTGGTTTTATGAGGATAGTAGGTACATAGTAGCATAAATAACAGTAAATCAGGAAAAAGTGCAAATACGAAAATATTTCCTGTTGTTTGACAATATTTTTTTGCTATATGTATTGATTTATTCATCTTGCATAACTTTAGTCTTATAATCTGACAACTGATGTCGACTTGAAAATGTCCGGTTGCCATGGTCATATTTTTAGTGCTCATCTTGTTATATTTGTTGTTAATAAAAGAAGATGGATGATCTCATCGCTCGCATGTGGGATTTTCTTCTTCAGGCTTCTCCAGCTGCAACGCGCTGTTCTGAGTCCAGACGCTGAGATGCCAGATGAGCTGCTGTACGGCCGGGCCGGATACTTGTATGCTCTGCTCTACATCAACAAAGAGATTGCAGGCGATACGGTGGATGAGGGCACAATTACAAAGGTGGGAATACTTAGCAACAAGATATTTCACTCTCATTTCCTCCAGTGTCAGCATCACTGGTGGCTGAATGTTTGGGAGGGTCAGAGCAGCTGTTGCCAAGGATTGGTTGCCATGCGTGCACATACATACATACATGCAACTTAAGTATGAATGAGCACTTTGAGTGACTTCAGCTATAAAGCTATGAAAATAAGAGGTACCAGGCAAATCATCCCAACCTATACTGGGAGGGGTACCCCGCCCCACCCAGCAGAACCACCGCATCACTACAAGCGCAACTAATTCTTATTCTTTTGAACTTTTGCTTTCTAAACAACAACAGTTTTCTAATAACTAAACAGTCTGTTATTGACCCGATTCACAGAACCGCATGCAGCTGCTCTCTGAGTTCTGCCCTCATGCCACACAGACTCGTGTGCACACAGGTTATCATACCACAGCCAGCATGTCTGAAAACAGCCTGTAAACCAAAAATCACAACATTTCCACTGATGTTTTCTCAAAACTCTCCCAGGTAGGAAGATTTCTCTTTCCGTAAGTAACCAATCTATCCACACAGTTGCCAAAACCTTATTCGGTCTCACTTAATGCATTTTAAAAAGTCTAAACAAATAAATGTTTCCATTTTTTGCTGAAGGTGACCTGTAGGCTTGTTGTGTTGGCAGGAATTAAAATACATTATGTGAAATTCTTTTGACACATTGATGAACATTCAGACTGCAGATCAGGGGGTCAGGAGTAAAAACTCAGTGGAACTACCTCGTATCAACGTTTGTGTCATAGAAAACGTCCCAGTGCATTAAATCAAACACAATGAACTCCATAGCAACCGCTGTGTTTCAGAAATAGACATGCATGTTAATCATAAGCAGTTTCTTTTCAGAGCTGTTCTGTGTTGTTAAAAACTAAAAAAAAATACATAGAATGACAACTGTTTACTCTCCTACTGACTTTATTTGGGACATTTTGGACATTTTAGCAGAGACTACCACCAGGTTCCTTCAGAGGGAATAGGGAGAGAAGCAGAGCGAGAGCCTTGAGGAATAGAGTGACGGGCAATTCAGAATGAGCTCAGGCTCATTTTAAACAGACAAAATGGTTTTCAAGAGTGCATGTTGCAGGAGGATCTGTTCTCCAAGGTGGTGACTGCCTTACAGTAATATATCGAAGTCTGACAACAAGTAGTAATGTGATTTTATAATTATCTGGCGAGCCCCTGAAGTGATTTTACAACCCTCATGGGGGTCCTGACCACCCATTTGAGAACCACTGGTTTAGATGTTGTTGTAAACACATTATTAAAACGCACTGACTCATAAATCTTTGTCCTGTTGTTGGTGATTATCTCTGCTTTTGGGTCCAGTGGATGTTTGTGGTTACAACATAATGACCATACAGGGTTTCCAAAATGACAAAATAAAAGGCAGGTTATGCCATCATCAGTCTGTCAGATATGTTAGGTCACAGAGGACAAAGGATAAAATACACAGTCAAGCCCTACTTACAGTTTTATTGTGATTATTTGTGCACACATGCAGTGCAGAAATTGCGGGACCAGTTGTCTATGTTGTCCGCAGACAGCTTGAGAACAGCAGCAGGCTGGCACATCTGTTCGCATGTGGAGGTGTGTGTGATTAATGACAGAAGATGCAGGAATCTGTAGTGTCCTGCTGCACCGCTCTGCTGTTCATGTTTCTGGTTTCCTGCATGTCTCTGGACTCTGGTGTCACGTTTTTAGGAGTAATGCTTCATTCTTCCTCTTCATGTCTCGATCCCCTCTCTTTTTATTCTCAGTTACAAAGTTGTGAAACTGGTGCATCGGTTTCTCTGCCAGATACAGAAACCAACCAAACCGTCAATGTCTCCGCTCCACTTTGGTTTTAGTTCCAAATTTAATGATGAATTCCCACAAACATGAGTTTTCTCAGTTTCTGCAAGTTTCCTGCCGGAAGCTTTCATTCTTTAGTCTTTGCATAAGAATACCTGAAACGGTTTCACATCTCATTTAGTGTAGAAATATTTGTTGCAGCATCTAAGATCTTCAGATAGTATCTTCCTTTACAAAAAAGATTTTACAGAAAATACGAACATGCATTTATAGAGATGAGGAATATTAATAGATCCATACTAGTATTAGCTGTTAGATAGATTTTCTGTTAGATAGATGTTAAAGACAAAGCCTGCTGTTTTCCACGCTCTGTGCAAATACTGTGGATGTCATGGCCATGACCTCAGAAAGGGGTTCCACTCTCAATGTCCCTCTTGTTCTGTCCATAATTGGACAGTTTGTCCTGAAACCACATGACAGTCCTCATGCCAAATGAGATCAACTCTTTAGTTGCTTTGTCTTAGTCTGGCACCACATTTATACGTAGAGGCTTTCGCCCTGTTTACGTTTTACTAAAACTCAGTGGTTTTAGGAGGAGCACGGAGAACATGTTGATAGCAGTAAACACTGTTAAGGTGGTAAACCTGGTAAACAGAAACCCATCCTCCCAGCTGATCTATTCCTGTACAAAGCATGAGAATGGTTATATTGGAACAAGTCTTCCCACAATCGCCACCCTCTTCATCAGGAAGATAAAGTACTGGTACTGGGTTTGACTCATTTCTAGTTCATGGTGTCATAGATTCAACAAGGTGTCTGAAACATTCCTCAGAGATTTTACTTCACGTAGACATAAAGCATCACAGTTATTGTTCATCCATGATGAGAATCTCCTGTTTTAACACATCCCATAGCTGCTCTGTTGGATGTAGATCTGCTTACTGTGGAGGTCATCAGAGTACAGAGAACTCATCTTCATGATGAAGAAAGCAGGTGGAGATGATGTGAGCTTTGTGACATGATGCATCATCCTGCTGGACGTATCCATCAGAAGATGATAAACTGCTCATAAAGGGATGGATATGGCCAGCAGCAGTACTCAGGTATGCTTTGGTGGTTAAACCATGACATGGTGGTACTAATAGGAGCAAAGTGGGGCAAGAAAATATCCCCCACACCACCAACAGTCTTAAGTGTTGATACCAAGCAAGTTTACGTTTTCATGTATCCACTACACGTATTCTACCAGCTAAATGTGGAAATGAAACAGAATCCATACATTTTCTTAACCGCTTCATGTAATTCAGAGTCGCAGGTACTCGGAGCTACCCCAGCAGTCATTGGGCGAGAGGCAGGGTACACCCTGGACAGGTCACCAGTGCCCATCACAGTACAACACAGAGCGACAAACAAGCAGAGACACTCACATTCACTCCTATTGACCAATCAACCCAACATGCATGTGTTTGAATGGTTGGAGAAAGCTGGAGTACCCATGCTAACAGAGAGAGAACATGCCAGAGCACGCGACCCAGAGCCGAGGTTCGAACAGGTGACCTTTTTACTGTGAGGCTGCAGCACTAACCCCCGCGCCACAGAGAATCATCATCATTATTTAGGGATCCTCTTGCTGACTACTGCTGTTTCACATCCACGCTAACTAAACTGGAAACGTTGCTACAATAACTTGTTTAGTGTTTCCAGGTTCACTGCCTGCCGTTTCCAGCTGTCACTTCTCTTCTAACGCAGGTGGTGACGTCCATTGTGGAATCAGGGAAGAACATGTCGGCTCAGCAGAAGAAGACTGAGCGCTGCCCCCTTCTCTATGAGTGGCATAAGAAGCAGTACATCGGAGCTGCCCATGGCCTGGCTGGCATCTACTGCATGCTAATGCAGGTACGGAAGATGGTTAAGACCCAGCAGCATGCAAAAGTATGGGCACCCCTGGTCAAGCACACCCTGCTGTTCAGAGGAAGATTAAATGACTCCAACAGCCATAATGTTCAAAATATTTATATTTTAGCTAAAAAATGTATTTTATTATTAATGTTTTATCTGTTTGACACAACAGAAAAGGAAAAAAGCAAAACATTGGAAAATTTTATAGACATTTTTTTAGCAAGCCCTGCAATGGTTTTCAGTTCTGTCAGAGTCGTTGGCCGTCCGGCGTGTTGACATTTCTGTTCCGGTAGGGCCGGGGTCAAACCTTCCAAAGATGAGAACGATTATTAATTTGTGGAAATCATTAACTTTTTATTGTCAGCTTCTTTACAAGGGTTTGCATCCAGAATGTTGAGGAATTCTATTGAATCAATTCTTCTCTCTGTCCGTTGGCCAAAAGACGTGCATGGGTCAAAACATCCCCAAAAATGTGTTCTATGGGCTTCGACTGCACACCCCAAAGACACCCCGAGCCAGGCTCACAGCCAAATCGGTCCTCTACATCTGCAACGTTACGCGAGTCCAAAAGATGAACCAAAACGCTGGCAGCATGGAGATCTCTGCTACAGCGACGACTAGCAGCCAATGAGTTGTATACATTGCAGATGGAGGAAAAAATTCCTTTAAAACACTTGGTTTTCTACTTGAAGCCTCCTTCCTTTTGGATCTCAGCGGTCTTTATTTGTAGAGAACTAGGAAATTACCTAAAGCAGGGATGTCCCGAGCGGGACCTCTGAAGACATCTTTTCTATGCGTCCCTGTTTTAACACACCTGACTTCAATTCAGTGGATCCAACAGTCTTTGATATCTGCACATCAATTCATTCGACCCAGATGTGTTGGAACAGGGAAACATTGAAAACGTGCAGAGCTGCAGCCCTTGAGGACCGACTGTAGATAGCACTGGCTGAGAGCGACCAGTAGCTTGGATTAATGGGCTGTGGTCATAGAAATGTGAGTATTTAAAGCCCTGATATTTGCATTAGCAGGCCTCATTTAACAATGACTGTCAACAAGCAAAAAGGTCTAAGACATCAAAGTTCTCCACAAGCTGAAGTTTTCCGGGGTTCACATGTGGGGTGCTGCTCTTAATGTTCGGTCTCTAAAAAAGTACAAAAACTAAATAATACATTAAGGTTTACAAGGCTGAAAGGAAAGGCTTGAGTTTAATCTTACGTCTTTTTTTAAGGGTAATTTAATCTTCTATATGCTGAACTGCAACAAATATTTTCACCCATTCACACCTTTTTTCAACCTGTAAATAGAGACTGTTGAGGTATGAGCTGATGGGCTCATCAGATCTGATGGGCCTTAAATGCATCATTTTAGACGTTTCCTGCACAGGTGAATATTCTAAAACAGCTTTTTACAGATTTTTGACAAGAGTCACTTTTAATTTGAAGCTTTTCTGCAAATTAAAATAGATGCTCTAAATATTTTTGCTGACATCAGTTTCATCATTTCTCATATTTCTTGTTCAATATGTGTGATATGTGTGAGGTTTAGGGCTGAGTTAACTGTTTCATCAGCACTTAGTGCTTGAACTGGAAATGAATAATTCATTCCTACAACTTTCTGAGTGTATAATTCTAATTGAATCAGTTATAATCTGGCACTGTAAAGCAGAAGAACTATTAAATAATTTACTAGACTCTCCAATGCTCCAGACAGCAAGAACAAGAGAAGAAAAGAGCACACAGTTGTTTGTTCATGTCATTGTCATAGAAGATAAGGGAGCAGGTTGGAGATCCGGATGGATGTAGGAATTAGTGGTTTAAGGTAACTAAAGCTGCAGGGCAGGATCATTTCAAAATAGCATGAAGCTTCAACAACCGAATGAAACTGAAGAAACAAGGTGTTCTTAGAGGTGTAACAGAACATGGTCTGTACTGGGATTTTTCAGTCCCACATAGAAGAGTAACTGCTTTGCACATGGTTCCTCCGTAGACAACAACATAGAGAGCAGCCCAGCCTCTGGTTAGAAAACATTACAGCCACCGACTGCTTTAAAGGAGAACTTCGCTTTTTTTTAACCTGGGGTCTGTTGTCATCTTTTCTTCCATACATGTGAGTGATGTAGAGA
>JBAMHX010030275.1:0-10667 GCA_037177515.1 Pseudomugil tenellus
GTGGCTGGGGAGGGAAGTCTGGGCTTCCCTCCTTAGGCTGCTGCCCCCGCGACCCGACCCCGGATAAGCGGAAGAAGCCAGTACGGTACGGTATTTGTCTCATTGACCTCAAATCAAGTGTAAATAAAAGGTCATGACCTCAGGATGCTTCCTGTCCTGATGTCATACCGGGTCGGCTCAAAGTTTCCACACCAGGTGGAGCTTTGTGACTGAGCATGTGCAGCTGTATGTAGTGTTAACCAGTGACAGTATATATAGGTGTTAACATATCTGCCATTAATTAAAAACCCCATTAACTGAATATATAAATTAAAATTAAATTAAAACTGAACATATAAATATGTATACATATAAACATATGTATATATGTTTATATATACATATAAACATATATACACATATATACATATAAACATATATATACATATATACATATAAACATATATACACATATATACATGTATATACACATATACATGTATATATGTGTATATACATATAAACATATATACATATATAAACATATATACAGATATATACACATATACATATATACATATATACATATGTATATATGTATATATATATATACACATATATACATTTATACATAGTTCCTCTTGACAGAGCAAAGTCATCAGCAAGACACAACAGACACATAATCTGTCTGTTTTAATGCTGTACAAGACAAATAAAAAAAATGAAACAGAATGGGGAAAAACAGGCACAATACAAAGAAGTTGACACTCCACACACAGAAACTTCCGTTTATCTCTGAAAAGCTATTTTGGTGCAAAATATTGCAAAGCAACAACGTTTGTAGTGATGCTGCACATTATGGGATTTACTTTGGAAGATCACACTGAGGAGCAAAGAATGAAGTTACTGGTAGTTTTTCAGTCTGTTAGCAGTCCATCCACTAGTTCTGAGCCAGAAACAAGGCCTGGTGGTGTCGTCGTGGTCCAGGTCAGCAGTTCAAGGCCTGATGGTGTGGGGGGTAGGCATGTGGGGGTAGGCAGGTTGGGGCACCCGCTGGTCATCCATGTTTATCATATGTGTGTGTGACGGGGTTCTCATCTGTCCCACAAACCAGGCAAGCCGTGTTTTATTGTACTCTCTCCTCCAAAACCGAGCTCAGCAGTGAAACGACGTCCAATCTCCAGTGCAAGGGTTTATTTACATATGTACAAAAGTCCAGTTTTTCTTCCGCAACATAACCGCTTACAGGTTTACAGAAGAATACTCAGTTGCCAGCTCTGCAACCCAAAACACATCCTACTCTTCTCCTTCTCATCGCTGAATGAGCTTCTTATAGTGTCTAAGCCCCTCCCCTTGGACTCATCAATATACACTTTTATCAATTAACTGACATTTAACAGAATCCTGGAGTTTCCACAACAAACAGAAAACATAGAAAAATATCATAAATTCCACACATCACTTCCTGATATATTTGAACATCATAGTAAACCAAATACCAAAGTAATGTCTTTTTAAAATTACGGGATAGTGGCGCGAAACGGAGTGATCACCTGAGTGTGACGTCCCTTCCTTTAGTTATGCCGTGTCGGCTTTATAACAGCTGTTGAGGAAGTGCTTCTGTTTAGACCGGAGCCACGGCGGAGACAACAACACAAGGTGAGTAATGAGCAAACGCCACGTAACCCTTAATAAGTTGCAGAGGGCAGATCCGTTTTATCCAGAGGAGTTTGGTGGGTGTGTAGGGGTGGGGTCGAGGTGGCTTCGTCACAGCGTGACACATTAATATTTCAGTGTTTGACCTGCTTTCCAACTGTTTGACTTTAATCTGCTTTAAAGTCCTTATGAACTATTATTTAACCGCTTTTCAGACGGCAGGTTTGAGAGGAGCTGTCACTCTCCCAGCTGGACCCGGGATGCTGCTGAACATTCATCACTTCAGATCAATCGTTTTCCTTTAACTATGGAGGAGATGCTTCATAATCCCCTCTTTCAGTCTGGATCTTTAACACCTGAGAGAACGATGGCTTCTCTTTAAACGGCTGCCTGGACCAGCTCAACACTCACCCCAAGACAAGCTGAAGGAAGCTACAAGCAGATGATCATGAAACAGATCCGCAGTTTTGTCTCCAAGCAGCTCGACTTGTTCTGATAAAACAGATTGTGCAAAAGCACGAAAGCATCAATCTTCCTGTGCATCATTGGACTGAAACGTTTCCATCTTTAATGAGACGCTACATTTCCAAATTCAGTCTGGGCTTTTTTTATTTGGGTTGAAGATGCTGGAAAATATGAACAATCTCTGCGTTTAGATCATTTAGTTTACTTATTTTGGGTGGAAAACACACACATTACTCCGCAGCTGAGGGACCATTCACAAGTTATCTGAAGCCAAATCTATTTAAAATGAGAAAATAATCATTCAGATGCTGTTTTTATGTCTTTAACCTGAATTGATGACAGATAAAATGCATGACAGAACCTGTTACCACAGACTGTTTTAAAGAGATTTCTTCCAGAATCAGGCCAACAAGTTCTAATCTTTGCATGTTGTTTTATCCTGAGGGGCCTTGACAGCCACGTGCATCCAGTCACACACATACTGTACTGTAGCATGAGCTGATGTGGGACATATTAATAGCTGAGCTTCAAACACTGCAGCGCTGATCAGCTTTGACATGTCTCACAATCATCTGCAGCCATGACGCCTTCATCTGTGCCGCAACATGTCCGACGTTCAGGATGTCTGACTCACTCAGCTGCTGAACTTTAACAACATTTATATTTCAAAGCAACGGATTAATCTGCTTTATTTTTTATTTTTTTAATCCTGAAAAAATTCTTCTGACAAGCAGAAGCACAGCTACTTTACATCATTCATCCAGCAAACATGCGGCCTGCTGTTCGACGACGACCTGGACCGCTAACAGCATTTGAAGTTTCATGAAGTAAAATCTGACTGCAGCAGTGGAAACTCTGGGATGGTGCGAGCTCACATCAGGTTTCAGATTAATTCTTCCTGTTAGACCCTGAGTGGACACACAGCTGCTTGTGTCCCGTTACATCACACACATTTCCTCCAGCTGCTTCTCATTCTGGAAAGTTTTCTCTAACCGAAATGTTGTAGTAAGGTTTCTGTAAAACTAGATGGAGGAGCCAGCAGGACATCGTCAGCTCAGAGGTTTGTTTAACTCCCATCACACTGCATCCCTCGAGTCAAAGCCGCAGTGACGCCGCGGCGGCTACATCCATGTTTTATTTAAGGTGTCCTGGAACTGCATTCATCTGCTTCATTAAAGGATTAGCAATAAAAACATGTAAACTACGACTGAAGCAAAGCTCTGTTCACTCGGCAGCTCTTCAGGCTCAGCTGTAGTTCACATAAATCACACCAAGGCTGTCAGATTCCTGTGCAACACATATGTAGGCTACAAAGTATTCTTCATAGTCTTCATAGTGTGTCTGCACTTTGAAATGAGACAGCGAGGGTACGAGCATCAGATGTGGTCCAGGCCCCCATTGCCTAGCAACTATATGGACGAGTGGGAACATTTAAATCCACAAATGCAACAACAGTTGTCAATATGATGTTTTTCATAGTTCCTTTGTTTTCAGTCATATTCATAACGGTACACAGCAAACCTAAATACATTTAAATACGTGTTCATCGCCACGCAGCCGCTGCAATGACTTCTGGGTGACTGGAGGCCGCGAAGGACACGTAGGACATCTGAAGTGGGGACCCTTTGAATTCTGCGAGCAGTGTGACCGTAGCCTGAAGCTGGATTTATACTCTGTGTTTGGAAGGTCTGGCGCTGCCGATGTGGTTCAAACTAAGCGAGAAACATATTCACACAATCACAGAGGAGTACTTCCACGTAAGCGTGCTGCAAGCCGGGACGTGAAGATGCCTTTTGCATGGTGGGGATGCTGCAAACAGGTCCGTCTGTTTCACACATAATCTCACATTTCTGTGTGATCATCAGGTTGGAATGGCTGCTAGCCAACATGTCCACTAGAGGGCAGTGCAGAGGTCAGAGGTCAATCAAGGTTCAGGCGTAATAAAATGTACTTAGAAACAGACCTACATGAGCCTGTACGGTAGATGGGACATCTGGCAGCTCACATGGACCACAGAAACAAATCTAAACCTTTTACAAGAATCATTTAGCGGGTAATCTGAGAGACAGACTCATTGATCTGACGCTTCTCTGCACAACGGAGGAAATGTCGAGAGAAAACAGATCAAACTGAGTTCATTTTTTCAAAAACAAAGATTTCAATATGAATATTTTCAGAAGTTGGGGGGGGTGCATAATTATTAGGAGATTTTTATTTTCACCATGGAAACCAATACAAGAACTCAAAATGTACAAATATACATTTCTGAAAAACAAATCAGTGACCAATAAAAGCACCTTTCTTTGTAAGGACACAGAAATCCTGCCATCCATAGATTCTGTCAGTGTTTTAATCTGTTCATGAGCAACATTACTAGCAGCAGCAACCACAGCTCCCAGTCACTGTTCAGGTGTACTGGTTTCCCTCCCTGCAGGTCTGACATGTGATGAGGAACAACAGGTTGTCTATGGTAAGATCAGGTGAACATTATTTTTATTCTTTTAGACCTTTTCTGGCCACACAGTGGAGTAGTTGGATGTGTGTCATTGAACATTGTCCTGCATGGAAATCATGTTTTCTGAACGATGCCGACTTCTTCCTGTATCACTGCTTGAAGAAGGTGTCTTCCAGAAACTGGGAGGACTGGGAGTTTAGCTTGACTCCATCCTCAACCCGAGAAGGTCCCACAAGCTCATCTTTGATGATACCAGTCCATACCAGTACCCAACCTCCATCCTGCTGGTGTCTGAGTGGAGCTCTCTGTCCTTTACTGGTCCATCCATCTGGCCCATCAGACTCTCATCACATCAGTCCATTAAACCTTAGAAAAACCAGTCTGATGATATTTTTTGGCCCAGTTGGTGTTTTATCATGTGTGTCTTGTACAGTGGTGGTGTTCCAGCCGTCCTTACGTCGGCCATGTCCCTGAGTATTACACACCTTCTGCTTCTTGGCATCCAGTGATGCTGCAGCTCGGAAATATGGCCAAACTGGTGGCCAAACTGGTGGCCAAACTGGTGGCCAATGGCAGCTTAACGCTTTATTTTCCCAATTCATGTGCAGTTATTTTACACGTTGTTTATTCAACACGCTTCTTGCGACCCTGTTGACTATTTTGATTATTCGATGATCACCCCAAAAGCTGCATCTCTCTGCAGGACATCTCACTGCTTTTTACTTTTACAGTCAAATCTCTCATTTGACCCATTTTGTCAAAGGAATGGAAGTTGCCTAATAATGATGCACACCTGATATCTGGTGATGTCATTAGGCCACACCCCTTCCCATTAAAGAGATGCACATCACCTGATATGCTTATATTGCACACTTGAACAATAAAATGACTCCCAAGCGAGCGTGAGCGTGGAACAGTTTTGCAGCTTTATTTCTGCAACACAAACACTAGCACGTTAGCACATAGCTACACACTGCAGGCTACTGAAGATTACTTTGGGCTTCCGTGTTTTTAGCCCCAAGGACCCCTCACTGCCTAGAAGTGCCTGTGTGTCTAGTCACTCTTTTCCTGACCTACCAGAACGTAAACTGTGTAATGAGCATAATGGAACAGAAGTAAATGAACAGATAAATTTAACACACTTTCAAAAAAAGAGGGGAGAGGTTATATTCATGCCCCACAGTGCACTGCAAAGTTCTACTGTGGGTCCCCCACACTTAACTAGTTGTGGCTTTCATGTCTGTAACGCTTGGAGTACAACAACATAAATAAAGAGGATGATGTGGTCAAAATACTCATTTCTCTAATATTTCTGCGCATGGTGTACATCCCTATTAATTACTAAATTAGATGTATTTAATAAGTTAGATGTAGTTACTAAATCAGATTGTTACAAGGTGATGGGGTTGGACCCAAAGAACCGGCAGTGTTGATGTAAAAAATGTAATTTTATTGTTGCAGATCCAGAGAGGTGGTGAGTATGGTGGGCAGAGTCGTGGAGGCAGGCGTGGCAGGAAATGGTGTGGAGAGGTGGGCCCAAGAGATTCTCCAAAAAATACAGGTGGTGGTTCATACTAGGCTAAGAGCAAAATGCAAGACAACAAATTCAAAAATGTTCACTGAGCCCGATCTCACGTGTTGTTCGTTATACAATCCAGCGTTGAATGCAGGGAGGTTCGGCCAGGATATACTGCTGCTGGGATGATTTGATGCATGGCAGCTGGTATGAAGACTGGTGACTGAGAGCCACGCCCCATGATAAACACACACACATATACAGGGAAAAGGGGCACAGCCGGGCCAATAGTCCCAATACCGATGACAGTGCCTCCCTCTCAAGGGGAGCCACTGGGCGACCCACAGCGCCGAGCCCGGTTAAAGTCCCGAATCAAGGCACGGTCCAGAATGGCGGAACGAGGCACCCAGCAGCGCTCCTCAGGACCATAACCCTCCCAATCAACGAGATACTGTAGACCACGTCCCCTCCGGCGGACCCCCAGCAGAACAACAAAGACCAGGAGCCCGTCAACAACCCGGGGGGGGCAGAGGGGGCCTGGTCGGAGGGACCAGGGGACTCTCCACAATGGGCTTTAACTGGGAAACATGGAAGGCAGGGTGGACTCTCAAAGAAGTCGGCAGGCGAAGTTTCACAACTGTAGGGTTGATCACCTTAATGACATCAAACGGACCCAAGAACCGCCGAGCCAACTTACTGGACTCACCCTTGAGAGGTATGTGTTCAGCAGACAGCCAAACCTTTTTTCCAACCCGATTAGAAGGCGCTATTCTCCAACAAATGAAGAAGGACCTGGTGATCATGGCTGACATGTTCTTCACGATCCCTAGAAAAGAAAAGATCAAGATGTCATCAAGGTATACAAAAACAAAACGGTTCAGCATATCACGCAGGACATCGTTGACCAGTGCTTAAAAAATGGCAGGAGCATTTGTAAGACTGAAGGGCATGACCAAGCATTC
Organism: Pseudomugil tenellus; assembly: GCA_037177515.1. Taxonomy (NCBI): domain Eukaryota; kingdom Metazoa; phylum Chordata; class Actinopteri; order Atheriniformes; family Pseudomugilidae; genus Pseudomugil; species Pseudomugil tenellus. The sequence continues at coordinate 7,034 of JBAMHX010030275.1, forward strand.
AAAATGCCCAATTGGAGTGTTGAATGACGTTTTCCACTCATCCCCTTTTTTGATACCAAACAAGTGGTACGCATTTCGCAAATCCAATTTGGTGAAGATCGTGGAGCCTCGAAGTGTGTCAAAAGCAGAATCAATCAGGGGCAAGGGATACTTGTTACACACAGTGATCTTGTTCAACCCACGGTAGTCAATGCAGGGGCGAAGAGTTTTTATCCACAAAGAAGAATCCCGCTCCCGACTTCTAGTGTAGTGACTGATGGAGTAGGACGTATCTCTCGGAGCTCCTGCAACAACCTTCAGTAATCTTATCTCGGGCACACTTTTGCATCTTTCTTCCCGTCTTTTTCTGGTCCGTGTTTTCCGCATCATCTTAATCTCAATTCAACGCCGACCTGTTTACGATTAAAATGCCTCCAAAAGCTAAACCGGCTACACCATCATCGCGGCCTACCCTTCTTGCCTCAACCCCGGCTAGTGTTGGCTCCCCTTCCTGCCCGAGCGGACCTGCAGGCAGAGACAGCGACAGCGCCACCCTTCTCCAACCCGATTTAAAGGTCGAACTGCTCGCGTCACTTCGTGTCGAGATGGCGGCTATCTTCAAAACTGAGCTTCAAGCGGCCCTGACCGAGAATTTGTCAAACATAGAGACTGAACTGCGGGCAGTGAAGTCGGAGTTATCTAACAGCATTACAAACATTCAGTCCAATGTGCACACTTTGAAAGGCACCATTGGAGAAATGGAAACATCGCTCTCCTGCTGCACTGACGACATCACCACACTACAATCTAAAGTGGAGCGCCTGTCAACAGAACTGACAAGACTGGATAATAAAAGCGAAGATCTGGAGGCTAGATCTTGGTGCAATAACATTTGTCTGGTGGGAATTCCTGAGGACTTTTTCACCACTGCTACTGCCAAAGCCATTTCCTCTCTTCTCAAGGAGGCTTTGGAAAAAGAGCCTCTTATGGACCGTGCTCATCGCACTCTCCAACTGAAGCCGAGGCCCGGTGAGCGCCCTCGCCCTATTGTCGCTCGTCTGCATTATCATATAGATTGTGTGGACATACTGGGAGGCATGGGGAGTCCAATTAAGAGATCTAGGATTTTTGCACATTTAAAACGACTTAAAGCGGACCTACTGTTTCTACAGAAAACCCACATGAACACCAAAGACCAGGTCAGACTTAAATGCCCCTGGGTTTCTAAGGTATTTCACTCAAATTTTAATTCTAAAGCCAGGGGGGTTGCTATTCTAGTTAGTAAGTCAATTCAGTTTTCACCTTCTAAAGTTATATCAGACAAAAATGGGAGATACCTAATTGTTACAGGTACACTATTCCATGCTCCAATCTTATTAGTTAATATATATGTGTTATGAGGTATGAGTAGGACTCTACCTCCCGGGAACGGGGTTCTGGCGTTACCGGACAAAATCAGGACTCCACACGATGCACTTGTTGGTGGGATGATTTATTGTGCTCTTTCTTCCCCCGTGCTCAGTTTCAATATGTACACTATATACAATTATCTACAGATATCTGCCTCCAGCAGTAGCTGATTCTTTGTCAAACATTTTTCTAGCTCCAACCACACACACACTTCCTCCTCAAGGTGTGCAGATATAAGCTAAGCCCCTCCCCTTAGTCAACAGCCCATCCGGCTGACATCATAATACATACCATTTTCCATGACCTCTTAACATAGGTCCACTTAGGCAGGTTAAACTCACATTTATACATACATTTCATTCAGACAAAAAAAAACCAGGACTAATATGTGTGCACCCATCTTAGCCTGTGGATGCGGCTGCTGCCCACAAAATATTACAAAGAAAACAATCAGACAAACAAACAGAAAAAAATACAAACAAGGAAAAATAAGTGACGGATATCCAGTCACATCATCCACCCCCTCTCCTAGGTTGACACAGTGGGCAACCGGGATAAATAGTCAGCAACAACATTTGTTTTACCTGACCGATGCTTTACTGTAAACCGAAATGGCTGTAATGTGAGATACCATCTAGTCAAACGGGCATTATGGTCCTTCAGGGAGTTAAGCCATGTTAATGCCCGGTGATCTGTTTCCAGCTGGAGATAGCTCCCTAGCAGTTAATGTTTCAGGCTTTCCAAAGCCCATTTAACTGCTAAACCCTCCTTCTCTACCGTGGAGTATTTGGATTCTCGCGGCAGCAGTTTGCGGCTCATGTAAAGAATTGGTTGCTCAGCTCCTGCTTCACCTTGAGCTAGCACCGTGCCTATGCCAACCGCAGAGCATCCACCTGGACTACGAATGGTTGGTCAAAGTTGGGGCTGCGCAAGACAGGAGAGGAACAGAGGTACTGCTTGGGGGTGTCAAAAGCCTGCTGGCACTCTTCATTCCAGGGAACTGGATTCCTGATGTTCTTGGTGGTGAGAGCTGTCAGTGGTGTGGCTATGGTAGCGAACTGATAGCCGAGGTAACGGACCTCCTGTTTGGCCCACTCACCTTTGGCACTGTTCAAAGTGAGACTGGCCTGCTGGATGGCTCCAAGGACTTTCTCCAGGTGATGCAGGTGATCGGTCCATGTTTGGCTGAAGATCACCACGTCATCCAATGACGTCATCTAAAATCCTCAAATCCCTGCAGGACATGGTCCATGAACCTTTGGAAGGTTGCAGGTGCTCCATGGAGCCCAAACGGCATCACGATAAACTGATAAAGTCCTGTTGGAGTGCGGAATGCTGTGTATGGCCGGCATGATGGTTCCAGGGGAACCTGCCAATACCCCTTACACAAATCCAGGGTGGTGATATAATTGGCTGCCCCAATACGCTCCAGCAGGTCATCTATCCGTGGCATAGGATAAGCATCAAACTCTGAGGCTGCGTTAAGTTTCCGAAAATCCACACAAGGTCTTAATGATTCATCCTTCTTGGTGAGTAAAACCAAAGGACTACACCATTCACAGTTGGATGGCTCAATAACTCCGATTTCCAGCATGGTGTTAATTTCATCCTTGAGCTTTCCCACCAGCTGTTGGGGCACACGGTATGGATGCTGTCTGAAAGGTTGAAGATTCTTGAGCCTGATGACATGTTGAATTATCAACGTGCAGCCAGGTTTTTCACTGAACAGCTTCGGCACAGTTTGAAATACCTGCTGGACTTGTGCTGCCTGCTCAGGAGACAGATGAGCAAGTTCGGGAGTGGAAGATGGTTGGAAGCCATTCCACATCACCATGCCTACTGCTTCAGCTGGACTGGGGACCTCTTTCCATTCCTTAAGGAGGTTGATGTGGTAGGTCTGCTTCTGCCGTTTCCTTTCAGGATGATGGACCTCATAGGTAACGGGCCCCATCTTGCGAGTGATGACATACGGTCCCTCCCATTTAGTCAGGAGCTTGCTGGTAGAAGATGGAAGTAGAAGTAAAACCTTCTGTCCCGGTTGGAGCTCTCTTTGGTGGGCTTTCCTGTCATACCAGGTCTTCTGAACCTGCTGGGCCTCCAGGAGATGTTGTTCAGCCTCATCATGATATCCTGCTAGGTGCTCTCGCATCTCCAAGATAAAATGGACAACTCCTTTCTCCTCCACTCTGCGGTCTGGCTTCTCCCATTCTTTGTGGAGTAAGTCCAAAGGGCCCTGGACGTCCCA
>JBAMHX010030276.1:0-10663 GCA_037177515.1 Pseudomugil tenellus
TATATATATGTATATATATATATTATTTTTGCAATATTCCGTAGATCGAAGAAAGCGGTTCTAGAAACTTGTTTTAAATGCGAGCAAAAGGAGAAATGCTGGTCTAGAATAACTCCAAGGTTCCTTGCTGTACTACTGGAAGCCAAATTAATGCCATCTAGATTGATCACAAAGCTAGACAATTTTGTCCTAAGTTTTTGAGGCCCAAAGACAACGACCTCAGTCTTGTCTGAGTTTAAAAGGAGAAAATTTAAAGTGATCCAGTTCTTTATGTCTTTAGGACATCTTTGCAATCTAATGGACTGATTGGTTCCATCGGGCTTCATGAATAGGTAAATCTGATTATCATTTGCATAGCAATGAAACTTTATACCATGTTGTCTGATAATATTATTTAAGGGAAGCATGTATAGTGTAAAAAGTATTGGTCCAAATAGAGAACCCTGAGGAACACCATGACTTACTCCAGTGTGTGAGGAAGACTCAAAGATGTCTTGACATGACAGTAAACAAGCTGTTCTCAACAGATACATTTTATTCTGATCAAATGTGTTTTGTAGTTGTAACTGTCGCACAATAATACATCATATCAGGTTTCCAGGATGACTTTACACAGACATTTACCGCCTATGTCTGAACGCAATTTAATGTGTAATCTCTGTGTAATGGAGTTGCATGTCTGAATAGGCATGTCCGGGTAAAGTCCGAGTGGTAAATGTCCGGACATTGCCCGTTGACTATGTCTGAGAAAGGCTTTAGTTGTCTGGTGTCAATGTTTCTGTCTCTGTGTATCTGTCTCTGTCTCAATGGCCCCTTTTACATGGGACTTTTAATTCCTTCCTTAATTCCAAATAAAAGTTAATTCCACTTCAAACAGATGAAAAGTAGAATTGTTTATTCCGACGCATATGCCCAGTCTTCTGCCTCTCGTCTTGTTGTTTGGTAAATGCAATAAAGTTTTTTTTTTAAAAAAAAAAAGTTCACCTCCAGTCTTTAATATATTCGGTCCGTCTATTTTTCTTCTCCTCCTCAGCTGCTCAGTATAGTGAAGTCGTATATTTGTGGCAAGCTAGTACTTCAAAAGTTGAATCAAAATTGAAGCTAAAAAAAGTTATATATTAGATAATTTTCCATTTAGGTTACAAACAGGAAGAGATTAGCTGCGTGATTACATCACTTCTGCCATCAAATCGGAATTAAGAGATAAGAATAAACATGATACTATGTAAACCTTTTATTCAGAATTAAAATTTACATGTAAATTCAAAGCTTCATGAATTTAATTCGGAAATAGTTAATTCAGAATTAATAATTCGGAATTGAAAGCAACATGTAACTGTGCCCATTGTCTCAAAATCAACCTCCCTAGCTGAGTGTCTGTGACATTAGGGTTTTGCCCCATCCACCACTGTAGATCCTTCGTGTTAACGCGATAAGTTGTACAATATTCAATTTAGAGTTTTCATGTTTTACATATGCATTGATATCGAAGAGATGATTAACTAATTCAATTTTGAGAAATTTATCAATTACAGGTTGCCCACCAGGGATGCTCAGATCTGAAGACTGTTTGGCTATTTCTCTGAAACTTTTAATTTGATTGACCTCAAATCAAGTGTCAATGGAAGTGTCATGACCTGAAGATCTGTCACATTTTACCTGAATATTTCTCTATTTGTATATGTATTCCAGGATTGGGAAAATGAAGAATGGGGGGTCGTCGCCTCTGACTGCGTCTTATCTAGTTCTCCGTGTATCTTTTTCTGTATCGGCTCTTTTTTTTTCTTTTTTTTTTTTTGAATGAGGATCTTTCCGCTATATCATGGTGAGGAAATTTATTCTGCCAAGAGGAACTATATGTATATACTTGTATATAAATTTCCTCTTGACAATCTATATTCTTTATTTATTTTATTTACATCTTAGTTCGACAGAGATTCCATGTATGGCTCGACACGACCGGAGGGTACAGACAAAAAGGATAAGAAAACAAGAAAAAGGAACACAAACAGAACATAAAGAAGAGACAGAATCCCACCACAAAGAAAAAACACAATCTAACCACCCATACTTTGCCATTCGTCACACCTGTACAGAAGTTATTGAAAAAAAGGATCTCATGAGCTCTCGCAGAGTAAACGAATATGAATACGGAAGAATTACTGTTACTAAATAATCTAAAAGAGATCTTGGTGACTGTGTCATCATGCAGAACGTACGAGGGGAAAAGTGCTCGCAGGAAAGTGCATGGCTGGAGAAAGGGAGAGGAAAGGTGTATGTGGGTGTGTGTCAGTAGCGGAACAAATCATAGTTGGGTTGGCGGAATGGCAGAATCCAGGAGCCTTAAAGTCATAATAATGAAGGTCATTACAGCATAAACATGCCTGCAACAGCTTCGGTACCACTCAGTAAGAGTAACTGTATCATTTTGAAGTCCATCAAACAGACATAAAGTAGACCTTATAACAAACCCAGAGAACAAAAACATTAGGCAACATGGTCACTCAACAACACTAATTCATAACAGTTCACCACTGCAGATATCAACCGCATCATTTTCACACTCACTTTGACCATTTCAACTCAGTATGTATCAAGTTTAGTAGGCCTAACTGGAACAGCGGCCCACATGTTCACTAATACATTTTCATCATAAAGTAGCCCATCATAGACCTACTCACTACTATTTGAAGGGCATACAACGAGCTTTGCGCCCTGCAACCTCGTCCACAATGCTCTGTATGTCCATTTCTTTTGCTCTTTCATTCTCTATGGACAACCTAACAAGTTCATTCAGTCTTTCCTGCCTTACTGTACTACTCAAGTAGTTTATAATAACTTTTAACTTCTAGAATGAGCACTCAGAGGTTGCAACGGTGACGAGAAATAAAAAGAGCGCTGTGCAAACCTCACTGAATGTAAAAGTTACTGCTTGGGTGGTTGACAATGAGCTTTTTTGTGAAGTCCTGACCGTAGTCCTCACTAAGCCGCCGAGCAACTAGATGCAACTCCTCATCTCCTGCTTGGAACAGTGTGTTGGGCTGAATGATCATATTAAAAGTTCTATTTAAGCTGACAAATATTTTAGACAGTTGCTGGATGAAAATATCAAGACAGGCATTGAAAACGTTCACCCGAAAATTGCTCTGTGCGTCAGATAGGCAGCTGTCTTCAGAAAGTTCATCAAAGGGACGTATAACTTTTCTGGCCCTGGTTTCGTCAAACTGGGTTTGATTTCCACATTTTGTAGCAAGAGCAAGAGAGGCAGACTTAGGCTCATCAAATTGCTCCCTAAACTCGTTGAAAACACTGATGGGATTTTGCTAAATAATAGATAGTTTCAGAATATCAGTGTCCTTAACTTGCAGTAACTGAGGCGGCATTTACATTTATACATTTAACAATGTTAGTCAGCATGTTGACCAAAAATATGAAAGAAAATGTGCTTGTCACATTCTTGAGCGCACTTGGTTCACTACATTCCGCTTTTATATTACTGGTCAGGAATATTTTGATGTTGGCTTTTATAATGTCTGGATATCTGTGCCTTAACACAAATGTGACACTTCTGCTCTCACATATGTCTCACATATGTCTCATATATGTTTCCAGCAGCAAGCCATAAAGCTCAATTCAGATTATTTTATGAAATCCTATTTTTTTCTTTTATCGTTCATTCACATTTCCAAGTAAATGTGATGCCTTGTATGAAAGTTATACATACCAAAAATGTCCTGCTTGATTAAAAGACCATGATATAGATAGGACCACTTAATGACGTCTTTTTTACGGAAGTAAACATGACAGTAACAGCGGTGTATCTTTCTATTTTAAAGTTATTTAGCAGGTTACTTTTATTGTTTGGATTGTGTAATTATATCCCTGATATAATTACTGCTGCTGCTGCCTGATATCCTTAATGTGGTGGTGGTGCGTTATTAACAAAAAATCTGATTTTTAGCTTTATAGCTAGAACTGTTTGTTTCATTGACCTCAAATCAAGTTCAAATCAGGATACATCCTGTTCTGATGTCGGACTTCAATACCAGGTGGAGCTTTGGGACTGAACATGTGCAGCTTTATATTATTGTATTGTGTCTATTCAACGATTGAGGAATTGGAGATTTGGGGGCATTTGGGGATATACCGAGAACTTGTGTGGCTTTATATTAGTGTATTGGATTAGAGGATTGGGGAATAGAAGGATTGGGGGCATTCGGGGATATACCCCTAGCTGTCGCTTTTAACGTCATAGGGTTTGTTTTGGTAAGCTAAGAAGAAACCTGGCCAAAAACAATGCTAGCTACAATGTGAAATCCATAGCCTACCTGATATAAAGTGTTAACTGCATAATCTGCTGGTCACGCTGGGTTCCCAGTCTTCTCATCTCACAGCTGCAACCTATTTGTCCCGTCTCTCAATGTTTGCCGAGAATCTGTAGAAAAACAAGACATTCTTTTGGCCATGTATATTCCTACATCCGAATGCGAAGCATGAAATCGTCATTTGACTTAGAGGAATACCTCTACACACTACAAACCATCTGAGTTTAACTGGTTTAGAGATCAGTCGAGTTGCCGTCCAAAATGGCTGATAAACAAAGGTCAGGTGACTAAATGACGTCATTTACATGTCCTCTATGCCTTGCTCCTCTCCTGTCACTTCTGACTCCAAACCCCTTAAGAGGATCCAAGGACAAGTGCTTCTCGTTTGTCATTATATCCCTGAACGTGGAGTGTCTGGAATATGAATGAAATAAATGAATGAATGAAAATGAATTAAATGAAAAATACTTTATTAATCCCAGAGGGAAATTCAAATTCTGTAGTCATTTGGTTCAGCTGGTTGGACTTTTTTGGCACTGAAACAAGGCAGGATGTCTTTCACATCCCTGGTATTCTTTTCTGACTCAGACTGGTGGTGAACTGGTGCTGGAGAATCAGACATAGTTGTCTTGAGCAGGGAACTCTGGGACTGACACCATCTGGACTTGACACCGGGATATTTGGAGGGAGATGAGGTCAGGTCTTTGACTGAGCTGCAGGATGACAGAGTGGAGGTGTGATAGGACAGTTGTAGTGCTCATGGGGCTAGCATGTAGGCTCATTTCAGCTAGCAGTTCTTGTGCAGATCTTTTTTTAACAGTAACATGAGCAAGATGACACCACCGCTGGTTAACCAGTACTGCAACTCATCCTCCCTTTAGTTTTCCACTGAGTTGTTTATCGCAGTCTGCACGGACCATCTTGAAGCTGTGTGAAGATACATTACAGTCTGGGATGTGTTCTGTTAGCACCTGGAGCTTGTTGTTTAGCTAGCGAGCTAATGTTACCCATCACAACAACTGGAAGAAAACGTTTAAATCTCCATCGTTTTCTCTCTGCTTCATTCCTGCCCTCCGTCCTCTTCTCTTTCTTTTCAAGGTCATTGAGATTAGAAGTGTTATTTCACTGATAATCTTGGAGAGCGTTATCTGTTGGTCTTGGTGGTAAAGAAGTCTTGTTGCCATGGAGCCTCCCCACAAAGAGCATAAAAATATGCCGGAAATCTCCTGTATAGCACATCTTCATATCAGCATGAAAAGTCTTCTTGGAAAACCCAAATCGACAGCTCATGTCTGAAAAAAGAGGTCTATATTACAAAAATAATAAAAAGTTAAGATAGAGCTACTACAGTTTGCAGCCACTGAGCAGCGCATTTTATATTATGGTTTCATCAAGACCTTCGCCGCCGGATATCCTTTGTGTGAGCGAGAGTTTTGAATATTGGATTTTCATACTCACTATACCTGTTGAGGTTCCCAGGAGGACGACCTGCATCGAATTTCACAATTACATGATTTATGGTTTACCCACCAGGTGGCGCTTTATGCACAAAAGATTGGATTTTTGGGTATCCTCTAGTTTCTATGTCATGTTTTAATTTTAAATCATGCCTGTGTTTTAATGTTTATGTAGAGCACTGAATTATTCTATTGTTGAATTGTTCTCTACAAATAATTTTGCTTTATCTCAATTTTTTTAAAATGCCTTAAATCTGCAATATTATGTGTTCCTTTGTGCACTTTCAGGACTACATGCAGAACATCCATGGGAAGGAGATTGACCTGCTCAGGACCACTGTGAAGGTGCCGGGAAAGAGACCACCTCGTGCAGTGTCCACCTGCACTGCCATGCCGAGTCCCAAAACCAATGGCCTGGCCAAGGATATGAGCAGTCTGCAACTCGGACAGACCCTAGGTCAGTGATTTCCATGACATTAGCCCTGCTTTTGGCTGAGAATCATGGCTGTTGTGGATTGTTTTACATTGTCATATGTTGTCTGCAGCATCTCCGTAGGGAGAAGGCAGTCTCCATCAGTGAAGCACATACAAAAGCTAATGTTTTATGCTATCATTTTAATGTTAATCAGGTGCTAGTTCTGACCATACATTAACTGAAGTTTCTGCTTGGCGACATGCAGACTTAAGGTAACTTCTGTTAATAGTGTTGGACAGATGGTTATTAAATTCTGCTAAGCTGCCATCAGATCTGCCTTTTTGGCACACACTAGGCAGTTATCTTTGCATGCATCAGAGCAGAGTTTATCTTTTTATTTTACCAAACAGCAGTTTTGTTTCACATTTTCAATGCTGCAGTTATTTGTGTTAAATGTGGAGATATATACGAATTAAGTCACTGCCAACAAGATCAAACCCAGACCTGCTAGACAGATCGGCTTGGTGTACCTACATAAACCAGAGTAATCAGGTGTAGGGGCTCTTAACCTTTATGCCATAAGGACCCAGCTTTGCCAATACAAAGTGATTTGGGGCCTTTGAAATATTAGCACTGTAATGCTGTGACTTACATGCCAAATGTAACGCTGGGAAGGCATGGGCACCATGATACATAGGTGGAAGCATTGCCAGCAGCAAGTATATGAAATGAAAAAATACTTTATTAATCCCAGACGAAAATAAAAAAAAACACATAATGATGCCTAGTGATGATCCGCCACCCTATGGTTAAGAATAACTTGTCTAGCTGTAACAGAGATGGGATCTGGAAAACCTGGGCTCAAGTTCCCAGGCCGGCAAAAAAAGTAGACTGAATTAGCTTTTATTGATTTTAATTTATTTTATGATTTTATTGTGGTTTGCTCTGTTGCTAATCTTCTTTTCAACATCTGTGATACTTTTGGTGTCTTTATGTAAAGCCAAAGAAGCAAAAATCCAGTCGGTTAAAAGCAAAAGAGAACCATCTTGACCATTTATATGAGAGGGATCGTTAAATATACGAACAGACGTATGTGCGTGGTGTTTCGTTGTCTGAATCAATTTAAAATTGACAAAAAACAGTGGGACAATAGCCTGTCAAAGTGGCCGCCTGTGCAGTATGGAGACATTTGGAACTATTTAAGCCAACGCCTTGAAAGCGTACAAATTGCCGGATGGATATAATTTTTTCGTTTGTGGGCATGTTCATGAAGTTTTATACTACAGTGCAAATGACTCACTATTCTTCCTATGGAGTTCTTTTCTTCCGTCCGCACCTCTTAAGACCACAATCGAAAAAAGGGAAAATAAACATGTAATTATGAATGCACATGTATTTGAGCCTGCTTAGTTATTTTGATGATGGGCTGATACAGCTAATATACACTTACAGCCTATGTTGCCTTAATATGGCCGAAATAAGACCAAACATTTTTATTTTTTGTTTTTTTGGTCCAATATTGCTCTTTGAACATTTTGTGTTGCTGGCCCCTGCCCTAGTCGTTGCCTCCCAAGGTGTAATATTTAGTTTCTAGTTCTGGAACCAGCACATTACTATCATTATGAAACTATAACATCTTCATCACCATGAAACCAAAATATCTTCATCATCATGGAACCAAAAATTAGACATCCGACTTAAAAGGACTTTGTCTGTGGACTCCAAGCTAAAATCTTCTACATCATCTAAAGCTCAAAGTCTTAGCCCTATGATTTTCCATCTGGATTTAAATTTAACTAACTTTATTTTAACTAACTTTCAAATTTGTGAATCTTCACAAGTTCTGAACACAGAAACCAAATCTAGAAAATTATGGGGTAAGTGATGAAAATATTGTTCCACTTCAAAAAAGTTACATAAACTGAAAATGGGCCCAAATCTTTAAAACATGAGCCGAAATTAATCATTTTACTAAATTATGAGAGGACAGGCACATTTATTTTCTGATTGTGCGGCTGTTGCCTTTCTTGCTTTTATTTATGATGATCAAAAAAATTATGTCTGGCCATTAAAAATCCACCTTGAAAAACACAATGTTTCTTATAACCTAGAGGAAGACATCATAAACAAAGCTGCAGAACACTCCTGCGTGTCACCCACACCCAAATAAACGCAACGCTTTTGGGTAAATCAAACACACCGAGATCCAGAAGGCCCGAGCTAATACCATGAATATTCAGTGAGCTGCACTCCTGTACTAATTATTGTCATGAATATTAATGCAATCAGAGTGGAGCTCCACTCAGCCAGCACCGAGAAATGAGCTGTAATGAGAGACGTGGATGGGGGTGGGGTGGGGATACTGCACATAGCCTGGATTTAAGGAGGCAGGTTGCTTTTATGGGCCTTCTGTGAGTCATGAATGCAAAGAGAGATTTGTGTGTTTGGAGCGATGACGGATAAGTCTTCCCTTCCTACTGATTCCTGTAGGGCTTCATGTTTTTACAGAAGATCTTTGTTTTGTGTACCTCCACTTCCTCCTCCTGCAACACAGTGAAAATCTTCCTGTTGACCTTCTCTTCAGGTTCGGTCACCAGCAGCTCGTCAGCAACTCATATGGCGAGCGGAATCAGCTTGGCGTCCTTCAACAGCCGCGGCCCGGAGGGCATGCACCAGCGCTCCTACTCTGTCTCCAGCGCTGACCAGTGGGCCGACGCCACTGTCATCGCCAACTCTGGAATCAGTACAGGTCAGTGTGACACTCCGCACTGGGGCTTAGTGAGGCCCACTGTGGAGCTCTGTGAGTGTCATCCACTGCCTTAAATGTTAGTCACCCTACTGGAGTCTGTTTTTCTGTGTAGCAGTGTATCAGACTTCAAGTGGCACTATTACCTCCAGAGGATCACAGATACACACACACAGCAAAATGCAAGGACTGACAGCTGACATTAAGCTTGACTGGCAGCTCTGTTGTCACCCTCCAGCCATCCTCAAGTAACGTTTAAAGCTGTGAAATGCTTTCAATGGACCCCTAGGGGCCACGCCAACAGGGCCTTACTGTAGCTGTGACAACAATGAGTCCTGGTATCAGAGGAGGCTTACAGTAAAACCCAGATTTATCCAAAAATAAGGACTTGATAATTAAACTGTGCTCTTAAAACATTGAAACAAGTACCTTAATGCCCACACACAGGATCCTGGTTTTGCATTGAGTCCCAAAACGCTGTCAGACCAGTTAAAAAAAAAACAGCCAAACCAGTAAAATCCTGTTCAGTGCCAAACTAAAACCCAGATTTGCTTCAAGCCACTCAAGTTTTTTTTTCTAAAACCTAACTCAAACCAGTTCAGTACTACAACACTTGAAGCTCCAAGTTGCTTAATTCTCCTCCTGATTCAAAGTCAAATTCAGAGCAAATCGAAACACCCCCTCAAACAAGACACCAGTTTAAAGCAAGACCTATATCACACCTCAAAATTATTTTATTCCTGTTCTACAACCAAGAGAGAGGTCTCTAAAAGCAGCATAACTCGAATCCAAGGATCCTGCTTAGAAAAAAGGAAAACACAAATGAACAACAGTGTTGGATATTTTACATGTGAAGAAATGAGAGCAGAGAGGAGCCCAGTGCATCATGGGATGTCTCCCAGTGTATTATATGACATCTCCCAGTGCATTATGAGTGCTCCGATACCTGAAGATTCTTATCCTAAAGCCAGATGTTGGATTGGATGGAGATATTTTTGTGGCAGAACAAAAATCAGGAATTAGGGTAGGACACTTGCACGACTTTTGGCCACAATTTTTTCGTGGCAAGTCGTTGCATTTTGGGGCACGAACCAGGAGGCTCCTGCACCGTTCACGTCTAGTTCACGCATTGTTCACGACAAGTTCACAAATAGTTTACAAATGCGTGCCCATCAGTGTCCGCATTGACACAAACTGGCACGATGAGTTCAAGCATAGGTTACACATAGTTTACGCACCTCCTGCACTAAGAGAATGCGCAATTCGTACGGTGTTGTTCCGACTTGGGCATCCCATATAGAAAGGGGGCCTTCCCAACACCAGGTCAGTGGAAGAGAGAACATGCTGAATGCCAGAGACATGCTCCCAACCATAGTCAGGAGCACAGTGGAGACTTGCTGCTCCAAGGACAAGCAGGGACCAGTCGCCCGTGGCTAACCCCTTTCTCTGGTCACTCTCCGGGCGGCAGCACTAAAGAATGAGCCGGAGTCTAATTGTTGCAGAAAGTGGCAGCTTTATTACTAACTTTTTTCTCTTACAATACAGCTACTGTCTCTAACATAATCCGTGTGATTCTCAGCCCTCTTCTCCTTCTATCCATCCAAGTCGCATACACAAACACACGCTGCTCTATACACTCACGCATACAGATATCACAACACAGATGATTCATACCACACACACATGCACACACACACACACACAGTATGATCACTGCCCT
>JBAMHX010030277.1:0-29756 GCA_037177515.1 Pseudomugil tenellus
TTATTAAATTTATATTCTTCTCAATCTAAAGAAACCAGTGTCCTCGTCCTTGACAGGAAAAACGGTCTCCTACACTCCTTCTGTTCCTCCTTGCAAAATGAAGAAGGTACTTGTCCTGCTCCTGGATTGTTGCCCTCCCACGGCCTCCTCCACATCTCCTGATGTACCGGCCTGTCTCCTGGTAGTGCCTCCATGCTCTGGACACTATGCTGACTTACTTTTTTTTGAGCAATGTATATTAAGTGTAGGACCGCGTGTCAAAAAAAAAAAAAAGTTAATAATAATATTTTGCCATATTTGCTGTTTCACAGTCTTATGCACATTTATGATTATGTTACACATGTTGCAAGATGTATGAAACTATAGTTTTGCCATACCATTAATTTCTTCATTCATTTCATTCATTTCCATACCATTCAGCAGCACATGTCCTGACTGAGACCAGGGGGCTGGAGCACATTACACTGGTTTTAAATTCACTGCATTGGCTCCCTCTGTGTTTTAGGATAAATTTTAAAGTTCTTTTACTAGTCTTTAAGTGTATTATGTCTTATCTTTCAAAACTGCTTTTACTCTATGAACCCTCGTGGACCCTGCGCTCCTCCGGCAGAAGACATCTATTTATTATATACACAAACTCACGATGAGGAATCTTTCCAGTTCTTCGGCCCCCGACTTTGGAACAGTCTGCCGGAGGACCTCAGGGGCTGCAGAGAATTTTCAGGTTTTTAAGAGCAGACTTAAGACACATCTTTTTAGCTTAGCTTTTAATTAGTATGTATTCTTTTAGTAGTACTCAGGAATTTCTGCACCAGGGGTTGTGGTTGGCTGCAGCTGCTGGGCTCTGGCTCATTGGCCCTGTAATCTGGTCTTGACCCCTTTTCTGTATGGTGGGCTGGTGTCCGGTGGCAGACAACTGCTGCTCCTGATGCAGACAACTCCTCTGATGACACTATCTCAGCTGGTCTATCTGTACCTGTCTAATGTAGCCTATAATTTATTTATTTATTTATTATAATTATTTTTAGTAGTTTTTTTTCTCTTCTCATTAACGTGCTTGTTGTATGTGGACATGTGGTTGTTTGTATGTGTGGTGTTCATAGCGGGGGGGATTTATGGACATGCAGAACTGTCTTCCTCACGCTTGCTTTCAGCTCCTCTTGCTCATTCACCCTGCCTCTGCTGAGCACTAAGCCAGAGAGGCACACTTCCTGTGGCAGATGGCGCAATTTCTTTTTCAGTTAGGGGCAGGTAGACTCTCCACCGTGCTGCGTCGTAGCGGGGGATTCAGGTGCGACTTAGGTCTACCTAAGTGCGTCAATCTGGGGGCTGTTCTTCGGCTATGACAACAAAACTGAGGTCTTGTCTAAACATTTCCCTGATGGGAGGACACCGGCCTTGCAGATGGTTTACTAAGGTCAGAATGACATCATTTTAAGAGCCTTATGGTTGGACCTTTCAACTAGACATTAATTAAGAGCAAGGTAATTAAACTAATACATGAAATTTCTCTACACACGTAACACTAATAGAAGGTTAAAAGCTCAATAAAATCAATTTTGACTATTGCCCTTTTATGTATTTAAATGCAGAAAATTTATCAGTGCGCAATTTCCTGGTACACCAATCAAAGTGATGCACACTAGACTTCCGGAAAAACGTAGTGCTATCAAATTTATTAGTGCTATCAAATTTAACACATTAATTTTGGAGATTAATATATAACATTTAATGAAATGTGAAAAAATAAATGACAAAATTAATGGAGTTGTGTTTACTTCCTGTCGTGGCTTAGGCAGTAGGTGGCAGTATGTACCTAAAAGTTGCTTGTTACCTGCCATTAAACAAGAAGAATAAGAAGGTGCTAGCGTTGCCAACTTGGTGACTTTCTCACTAAATCTGGCAACTTTACAACCCCCCTTGGTGACTTTATTTTAAAAAGCAACTAGCTACAAATCTAGCAACTTTTTCTGGAGTCATTGGAGACTTTATTGGTGTTTTGGCAACTACCTTGAAAACACAAAGTTCTGCAGTTAATGTCACAAATGAGCAGCTATGAGGAGCAGGAGGACAGGACACCCGCATGACTCCATGTCAAAATTAGGGCCCGACCGATTAATTATTATTGGTTGATATTGCCGTTTTTTAAAATGTCTATAATCGGCGGCATTTTCGCCGATTATACACTGATTTATTCTTCATATCTCATAGTGCTGTAGTGGTGCAGAGTCACGTAATTGCAAAATTTGTCCAGTATATGGTACTGTGACTCCATTAAACTGAACAGTTTTTTTCACTTTATAGACTGTAAATAAGAGCTCACAACACTGGGCTAAGTGCAGTGTGCCAATAGGTAAGTTTATTAATGTTGTGAAATTAATGATTCAGCATTTCTGTAGCTTCAGTTCAACTCTGTTTGCGATGTGATGAGGAGTGATGTGTTACTTCGTGGTGTCAATCAGCACTGATGGCATTGCTAAAGTTGTGCTGTTAGCTTAGAGCAGCACAAGGCAACTCCGGTCCTACAAATGTTTGGAATTTTCCTGATTTGAGATAAGCTCTGCACAAGACTTACTAATTGAGATGGTTTTATACCCAAAGTCACGGCCTGTGACATAGGCTTGGACCCAAGTTGTAATGTGTTGGCCAAAAGGAAAATTCAACTGCAGTAGCCACTGTTAAACCCAAAGAGGGCAGCACTAAGATGGCAAAGTTTATTGAGTTAAACAAGTTTACATCAAATTCAGATTAATTTCATTAAGGACTACACAACGAGTTTCTTTTGGCACAGCATGACAGTGCTCACATCTCTGTGTCAGGACAAACACAATACAATACAAACAATAAATAAATGAATATATAGTAGGGGTGTAACGGTACACAGAAGTCACGGTTCAGTACGTACCTCGGTTTTGGGGTCACGGTTCGATACGGGTTCAATACAACAGTCAGAAGCAATAAATCTTCAGTGCTTGCTTTATCCCCAGTGTTTATTTTAAAGAGACAGTAATGTTTGGCCACCATCAGTAACAGAACTGAGAAGCTTCTTGTGAAGTATAAAATAAATACAATAATACAAAATAAATAGAATAGAAAAAAATAAAACTTTAATTAGGAGACTATATTAAACTTTTAAAGGCTAACCCAACCTTTTCCTAAAACAAATAAAAACATATTAAATTTGCTTTATAATTCAACAAACTTCAAAGTCAAAATCTCTATTAGAGAAAATGCTACAAAATAAACAAAGAATCAAAAGATTCAAAAGTTTTTCATCAAAAACAGCTCATGTTCAATCTGTGCCTCTTGTGCACATGTATAGAGAGGGGACCATGCACAAGATGGGACAGTGTGACGTGACTCTAGCACTTTAGGTAATTACTTGAAGCCGGAATTTTCTACTACTGTATAAGGGTGCATTGCAGATTAATGTATATGCCAACGGCTTCCGTAAAAGCTTTGGTTCTGTCTGCTCTCGCAGATGAAGGCTGATTAAACACCACAGGAATTAGCTGTTCTACTGTTGCCGTCTTTCTCTGACAAACTCCTGTAACTGGCACAACAGGGTGATGTCATCTGATGTGCTTTAGCATGTTGGTTTTATTTCCCCTCATGTCCCGTACAGCTGCCTTGCAATGGCGAAACACAGTCGTGGTCCTATCCACAACTTGCTGTCCTTTACTCTCATACTTCACAGGAAATCCGAAACTTTCCCACATTATAGATTTGAAACAGCCAGGTGGGTCATCGAGCTCTTGTGTACTGTCTGAACTTGCCATTCCTGCTTTGGATTAGTGTGTGCGCACCATACTCTCTAACTCTGCTTTTTCTGTTTTGACACTAATTATAACACGCGCCCCCTTCTGGGTGCCCGTGACTGACTGTATTCAGCGTTGAAGTAATTGAACCGAACCGTGCCACATGTATTGTGACGGTTTAGGACGAATACATGTACCATTACACCCCTAATACATAAAGATGTTTCAGTTCATGACCAGGTTTAGATTTTGTATAGCAGTTGGAAAAAACTGTTTTTTGAGGCGAGGGACCAGTAGCGTTTTCCAGAAGGCATGATTGTAAACAGAGGACATGTAGGGTGGAGGAGTCTAAAGTGATTTTTACTGCTCGTTGTGTTATGTGTCTGTGATACAATGTGTCACTGAATCGGTAGGCGCCGCTAATTGGGACGTAACAGTGGTCCAGGGTGTTGTTGCCTCTACTTGGACAGGTGACTTGTTCGACATAGTTAGGGAGGTTTGCTGACAGGTTAGCATGATTAAAATTGCCCAGTGAGATGACAATCTTGAAGGGATGCGAATTTTCCACAGAGGATATGTACATTGCCATAATGCCAAAAAATGCACAGCAACAAGAATACAGCACCCTTAGGACCCAATTTAGAAAGTTTATCAGCAAAAAAAAGTAGTTTGGAGATTTAGTTACGTACACTTTAAACATGGAAGCTTGTCATCTGATTTGCAAAGTAAATGTCCTATCAGATCATCTTGCTCTGTCACAAGTTTTTTACACATCCAACTGGACTGGTTTATACCATCATTTAGAATGAAGATCTAAATGGAAGAAGATATTCCACTTCTCACTACTTTATGTCTCAGAAAGGACTGCAAAGACATTTGTGCTTATTTTGGGGTAATACATCTCTCAGAACTCAGTGACACGCCATTTTTGGCAAAGTCAATAGAAATAGCCTGTAGGAGGTGTCAGTTGTAATAACATGAGTGGTTATTTTTATGGGTTTTTTTGTTGTGTGTTTTTTATGTACATTTTTATAATAATTAGACTCTTTATATTTTACCCCATTATCAGTAAGACATTTGTAAATATTAAAAAAAAAAAAAACTCATACAAAAGACCAATACAAAAAAAAAGAAAAATTGCACCATAAGAGTAAAGTTACATCAAATTACAGTTATTTAGCAGCTTTTATCCAAAGTTACTTACATTTTTTGGGTCATAG
This sequence comes from Pseudomugil tenellus, assembly GCA_037177515.1. NCBI lineage: Eukaryota > Metazoa > Chordata > Actinopteri > Atheriniformes > Pseudomugilidae > Pseudomugil > Pseudomugil tenellus. The sequence continues at coordinate 4,979 of JBAMHX010030277.1, forward strand.
GGTTCAGTGTCTTACCCAAGAACACTTCAGCATGTAGTCAGGTATCAGGTATTTAAAGAAACTTGCACTTAATACTGGTATGAAACTACCAGACCAGGATTCCTTACAGGACTGGCTTACGGACATAAAGAAATGACCTAGCTTGCAGTGGCCTGACAGTTAACCAGAAGTGGTAAAAAGCTATTGATCTCCCAACTATCCCATCAAGCACATGCCCACAAACAACCAGCTTATCTTTCTGTCAACCTTTTTTAACTTGTTGCCAACATTTCTACCTGGTGATCCAGATTATTGGTGTAAAAATTAATGAGATCTCTCTGATGTGACCACAGTTATTAAAGTAGTCTATGTTTATTAGAAACATCACAACCATTTTTATCTTTTTGATTAGGACTCCCTGATCACCACAACACTCCGTCTTTTTGTCAATATAAAATTTCCTGAGGAAAAAAAATATAAGCCACATTTTATCATGGTTTCTGTGGAATAAACTGAAAATTAAAAAAGAATAAAAACACACAAACAGATACACACACACACACTATTTAGTGTTTTATATGTATTTCAGCTCCTCTAAATGTGAAAATTGCAGCAATATATAGCAACTGGTCAAAAATATTATATGTTTTTTAAAAAAAATATTTTTTTTCTTTATAAATGTTTTGTCTAATCTATAGACCTGCAGGAATGTAATGAAGTGATGTTTTGTACAAAATGTGGTGGATTAAAACTCCATGAGGAAGTCTAAACCTTCAGAATACCCAGTTCATGGTGCTGGATAATTTAGAGGTTTTATGGTGTGAAACTTCACAAGTCACAGATAAGTTAAACGTGGGACTTGTAAAATATTTTTGAAAATATTTCTCGTGTTTTCTTTTAGTTCTCCTCAGAGACTCCAGTCAAACTTATACCTAAAATAATCAGTGGTTCTAACCCAACCCTCAACCCAGAGCACTTCTCACCTGATCTTTGTGAGCTATTGAACAACTTACTGCAAAAGGATCCTCAAGCAAGACCTACAGCCAGGGATATCTTGGGAAAACCAATTTTCATAATCTGTCTGAGAAAAAAGGTAGGACATTTATTATTATTATTAGTATTATTATTATTATTATTATTACATGGTTTTATAATCTTTAGTATTATTTATTTTTCACTAAATTAATCATGGTGTAGCCAAAAATCCAGTGTCAATGATTATGTGAAATGATGCTCATTTATTTCTCCACCCATAACTCTGATTCTCTGAGTTGGTTTGTTTGCTTTCTTAACATTTGTGGGGCAATCTTCCAACTTTGCATTTGACGAATTAGTCCTCAATGATTCTTCATTTCTTGCTTTCCCTCAAACTTAAATAAGCCATGCAAGTTCTGCAAAATCTAAAATCCAGAGAAGATTAATTTTATGTAAAATGGCACAACAGTAAGCAAAGTATGGTCAGAGATTCAAAAAGTAAGGTCAGTGTGAAGACTGAAGTCATCCAAATTTGATTTTTTTTTTTGTCCCAATGTGACCTGCATCTGATCTTTTCAGAACAGTCTGAACATCACAGATCAGATCTTTTCAAATGTGACGCAGTTCACTTGGATATGTGGGCCTAAGTCCAATCCATATCTAATCTTTTGTAGGGCAACTTCAGTCTGAATTGATGTAATAATCCCACTTGCATGTCATTGATAGTGTTTCAGAGAGGCACTTACCAATGTGCATGCTTATTATTTCTAAATCATTTATAGACACCTTATCTTTAAAGGCACTCATATCGGTTTCCAACCACTCCATCCTCACTCTGTACCCACAAGTTACTCTTTATAGACGTTGCTGCCACTGCTCTCCAAAATCCCATCCAGCTCGCCTCTTTCTTAATATCCTAAAAATGTGCCAGCCACAGTTTGTCAATAGCTAACACAGATGTGTTACTGTACATGTTTACCTCTGCAAACACAAAGACCCCCCCCCCCCCACACACACATCAACATGTTTTCAATGCATGAAAAAGATGCATGTATGCATCACAGAGATCACATTCAAGTTGTGTTTAACTGAATATGTTAACAGATGCTCAAACATGCATGGATTTCACAAAAAAAAAAAAAATTGAGCATTTTTGCCCGCGGTTTGAACATTGCCTTAGTTTATACATTGTTAAATACCCACATTTCTCCACTGTGCAAAGCTTAAACATTTCACAATAAGGAATCTGAAATGTTATTATGATCATTTTTTCCTTTTCCTCATCATTTCTATCCACCACTTTCTTGGCGGACCCGGTTCTCATAATCCATTGCATAAAATTATGCCGAAATGAGTTTCTCTTAGCTACATTAACAATAATGATAAAGTAGTACTGTTTTTAAAGGCAATACTGCTTCAGAAAAAACTTAAAAATAACATTTCCATTACTCAAACAATAGCCAAATCTTAAAGAAAATAATAATAATAATAATAATAATAATAATACATTTTATTTAAAGGCGCCTTTCAGGACACTGAAGGTCACCGTACAATAATCAATTAAATACAAACAATAAAACAATACAATAAAAAATATGTAAAACAATAAGAAGGGAGAGTGATGTTTAAGTGGAGTAAGCTAATTTGAACAGGTGAGTTTTTAGTTGAGATTTTAAAAATGAAAGTGATTCACAATTATGGAGGTCAGCAGGGAGTGAGTTCCACAGATGGGGGCAGAGCAACTGAAGGCCCTGCTCCCCATGGTGCTGAGGCGAGCTGAAGGGACTGTGAGGTGGATGGAGAAGGAGGACCTGAGTGAGCGGGAATGTGTGGGGACATTGAGAAGATCTCTGAGACAGGCAGGAGCAAGGATGTGAGGAGTAGGGTTTTAAACTGAATACGATAATGAAGCGGGAGCCAGTGAAGCTCCTGCAGGACTGGGGTAATGTGGTGAGTAGAAGGGGTTTTGGTGATGATACGGGCGGCAGAGGTTTGGAGGAGTTGCAGTTTATGGATTGTTTTTTTGGGAGACCATATAGCAGGGAGTTGCAGTAGTCCAGACGTGATGTGACCAGGCTGTTGACAAGAATGTAGGCTGTGTGAGGGGTGAGTGAGGCACCGATGCAGTTTAATGTTTCTGAGGTGGATGTAGGCAGTGCCTGTGATACTGTTGATGTGTGACTGGAATGAGAGAGTGCTATCTAGGATGACACCCAAGCTCTTTACCCGAGGGGAGGGAGAGATGGAGGAGTTATCAAGAGTGATTGTGAAACTGTTAATTTTGTTTAATGTGGATTTGGTGCCAAGTAAGAGGACTTCGGTTTTATTACTGTTCAGTTTGAGAAAATTGGCGGAAAACCAGTATTGGATTTCCTCAAGAAAGTGGGTAAGGGTGGAAGGGGGGAGAATGTTGGATGGTTTGGAGGAGATATAGAACTGGGTGTAATCTGCATAACAGTGAAAATATATGTTATATTTTCTAAAAATCTGACCAAGTGGAAGGAGGTAAATTATAAATAAAATGGGGCTGAGAACATAGCCTTGGGGAACACCTGAAGAAACAGGAGAATGTAGGGAGGAGTAAGAACCAAGTTGGATGTACTGAAAGCGACTAGAGAGATATAAAATGAACGAGTGGAGGAGAGTGTGTGAAATGCCAAGAGAAATGAGTCTGTCAATAAATGTTTACATTAACAGATCATTTATGACAGATCATTTGTGATTTTGATTAAGGCCGTTTCCGTACTGTGGTGGGGTCTGAAACCAGATTGAAATTGTTAATACAATTTATTGTCAGTGAGGTGAGCGTGGAGTTGGGAAGCAACAATTTTTTCCAATATTTTTGAAAGAAATGGGAGATTGGATATTGGGCGCAGATTATTAAAGTCAGTTGGGTCTGCACTGGGTTTTTTGATAATCAGAGTTATTTGTGCAGTTTTAAATAAAGAAGGTACAATGCCAGAAGTCAGAGAGGAATGTAGGATAGATGTTTTTAGAGAAATGAGAGAAGGAAGATAGGCTTTAACCAGGGAAGTTGGCATAGGGTCTACAGGTTGAGAGTTTGGATTTCTGGACCAGGGAGGAAGTTTCAGTAGATGAGGGAAGAGTAAATTGAGAAAACGTGGAGAGAGGAAGAATGTAGGGATCTGTAGTAACAGTACATATGCTTGCATTGAAGGTTATTTCATTGTGGATCTTGTGTATTTTGGTTTTAAAAAAAACATTATAGAATTACAAAAATCGTTTGAGAGGAAATGTGTAGCAAAGAGATTGGGAGACTGTGTACTGTTATTGACTAAGGTAAAAAGGGTTTTTGAGTTCCCTTTACTGTTGAAGATTAATTTGGAAAAATATGTTGATTTGGCAGTAGTGATGGAGTCTTTATAATCTAAGATGTGGTTTTTGTACATTTCTTTGTGAATGGTGAGACCTTATTTCCTGTATTTACGCTCAAGTTGGCGGCCTCTTGCCTTGAGTTTCCGAAGTTCAGGAGTATACCAAGGAGCTGAGTACGCAAAACAAGACTGATCTGGTTTTGATAGGGGCCATGAAATTTAAAATGTTTTGCAGCTTAGAATTATAAAAATGAACAAGATCATCAGGGGTATAAATATTATCTTGATGGGGTGTGGTGGAGATGGCAGATGAAACTGATGTAGTATCAATGTCCTTAATATTGCGTAAAGATATTGTACCGGGTGTGTTAATTTTGGACAGTGTGAACTTTATATTAAAAGATATTAACATATGGTCGGTAATGGGGAGATCTGTAGAATACAGCTAAATGGTGTGAGACCGGTGCAACAAAGTAAATACAAAATGTGACCTTTTGAATGAGTAGAAAAGTTGATATGTTGTTGAAGTCCAAAACTGTCCAAGCACGATAAAAAATCTTTAGTGATAACACTGTTAAGATTGTCCACATGAATATTAAACAATAATGTTTGGGGAAAGAGATGAGATGTGTGTAAGAAAAGAAGCAAAGTCAGTTAAAAAGTTTGGATTTGGCTTGGTTGCCCAATAAACTGTTACAATTATTGTTGGTGTTGGACCAAATACTTGCACCACTGCAAATTCAAATGACGTAAAGCCAGGTGCACACACTGGAAAGACTCTCCAGCTGACCCGGAAAAATATTGCGAGACTTCCTCCACGGCCCGAGGCTCACAGATGTAAACATACGCTGGACAGCCGTCATTCAGCTGAGAAAAGTCTTTAGGATGTTGCCATGTTTCCGTTAAGTCCAACTTACGGTCCAAAATGAGTTCATGGACAAGTTGCCCCTTCCCAGTGAGAGAGCGTATGTTTAGGAGACCAAAGTTGACAGTAGAGCTTTAGCCGACATAGCCAGGTGGGCTAACACGCTGTGATTCGCAACACGGCTGGGTTTACGTGGAGGATGGCGAGTTGCAGACCTAATAGAGTTGATCATAGTAGATTTACCAGTGCGTATGTTCCGGCGGGACCCTCGATGTACATATCTCCGACGAGGCAGGTAGCTAATCTCCGATTCCAAACGAAGCTCAATTGGCGGTGAGTCGTACAGGTTGAAGCAGAGCCGCCGAAGCTCAGCAAGTGAGTACTGCCGGAGTCCAACCACTGGACTGTATATAATGGAGAAGGTCGCCCAGAAGATTGCTGTTAAGGCATGCAACCTATAGATCCACATATTGCCACCAGACAGTGAACTCCGATGTTGGAGCTGTGAGCAACGGAAAAGCTGACAGCAGAGATAGGCAGAAGCTGAGACCTGATTCACTTGCCGTTTAGTGAACAGTTAGAATGTTTATCGGCACGCAATGGAAAGTCAATCTAAATGAGATTGACCCAACATAAGACTAAAAAATCTTTCTATTAATGAACAGCGACAGCGAGCAGCAGCAGCAGGACGCACCAGCGTGGATACACGGGTCGCATTTTAACCAAAAGAAGACAGAACGGAGAGATTAGTGTCCCATCCGTCTACTCTAACAGAATGAATAGATGACAGTTCAGGGCTCCAGTTGTTTAGCTCCGTTAAAAATGTGGGTATCTTTTGGGTCTATTGTTGCTTCCGTGTCCCAGCTTCCTTTTCTGTTTCACAGAAATCTTTTAAAATTTCATTTATTTTCATTAGCTAGTGGAAGTGAAAGGTAGCTACAGCCTCCGCTGCTGCCTGCGGCGGCTCCATATTTACTTTGGCAAGCTGCCAAAAAGTCTATGTTTCTGGCAGGGATCCAATGTAAATATGATCCTGCAGCAGAGTATTTATGTTTATATAGTCCATTTTTTTTCCTTTTTATTAAGCTGTTGGTCTGTGTTCATTTACTTCACTTCATTTTACTGTTGCCAAACTTCTCTCTACTCGGATCTCATGCTGTCTCTGACAGCCACTTCTCAAAGTCAAACAACAACACATTACACTTTTAACGCTGCCCTATGGTCTTTAAAATACGGTAAGAAATAAAAGATACTTAATTATTTAACCTGCACAAAGTCAAACAAACAGTTCTATATTCATCAGAAACTCTGATATGACAGTTTTAAAGCAGAAGTTCTGAGCAAGACACAGAAACTTTCAAATATGTCAATATCTATTTTATAAACCCCAACAACAGCCACAGGTTTGGAGATGCAGACAATGGCAATTATTTGGGCAGCATGGAACTAATCATCCAATTTTATCCTTTTTTAAAGGCTCATATTGAAAAATTTGGCAATCCTTCGTATCTTTCTCTGAATGTGTGTGAGGAATTCATACAGCTGATGGGACAGAAGGTGGTGGATGAACTCATTATCAGAGTGAAACTTGCAAAGTATTTTGCTAATAGTGTAACTCCACACCAGATATCACACATGTGGACCAGCTGAATTTCATTCTGCGGTATCTATTACCAGATGGCTATATAGAAGAGCGCTTTGTACAGTTCCTCCCCATTGAAAGCCATACATGTGAAGCACTGTTCAACTCAGTAATGGGTGTTTTACAGGAGTTGGGTATCGACATAAATAACTGTTGAGGGAAGTGTTATGATAATGCTTCTAACATGTCAGGAGCCTACAAAGGTGTGCAGGCCCGCATCTAGCAGATCAGCACATTGGGTGGGTGGGTACCCCTGTGCAGCACATACGCTAAACCTGTTTGGGGTGAACAGTGTGAATTGCTGAGGAGACTGAACAGTTTTTCAGTTTTGTATAAGCTTTGTTTAACTTTTCAACAAAGACCACTTCACGCTGGCAGATGGTCAAGACAGGGTTGCAGCCCAATGAAAATAAAAGAATCGAGACTTTGAAATCATTCTCTGATACAAGATGGTCAGCGAATGCTGTTGCAACCAAAGCCCTGTGTCAGAACTACGCTGGGATCCAGCAGTCATTACTTAATATTGCTGATGATGAACACCAGAATTGGAGCACAAGAGAGGAGGCTCGGCGGCTGCACAAAAAGATGAATAAACTAGAAATTGGATTAATGTGCAACATGTGGAATGCCATTCTGAAACGTTTTCAGGGTGTTAGTACTGCACTACAATCAGTGGAGTTGGACCTTTGCAATGCTGTGGATCTGGTTCGGTCATTACGTGAATATGTAGCAGGCCTGAGGGATCAGTTTGATAGCTTTGAGATAGCTGCAATGAACATGTCCCCCACCATGTCGCATGAGTACAAAGCAGACACAAAAAGAAAGAAAAAAAAAGAAAGACATAGGCTGATGAATCATCTGAGCCTGAAAGTGAGCTATCAGGCCGCAGACGCTTTCATACAGCAGTGTATTTCTGTGTCATTGACCGGTTAGTATCAGAACTGGACAGAAGATACCAGTCGTACAATGATTTGTATGAAAACTTTGGGTTTTTAAATCGATTGAGCCTGATCAGTCCCCAAGACCTCCGCTCTGCAGCACTGAGCTGCAGAGGAAATATAACAGTGACTTGGAAGTAGATTTTGTGGAGGAGGTGGTGCATTTCAGAGAATTTTTACAGGACGAGAAGATGAGCAGCACATCAGCAGTGGAATTAGTGAAGTTCCTAACAAAAAGAAAACTCCACACAGTGTTTCCCAACACTGACATAGCTTTACGGCTGTTCCTGACCACGCCAGTGACCAATGCTAGCGGAGAGCGATCTTTCTCGAAGCTGGGATTGGTGAAAAATAGACTCAGATCAAGCATGCAGCAAGACAGAGTCAGTAACCTTACACTTATGTCCATTGAGCATGACATTCTACATGATCTGGATTTTAAGAACACAATCACAGCTTTCTCTGCCAAAAAGTCCCTTGGTATTTTCTATAATGAGACTAAATTTGGAAGACATGACAGGGCCTACAAAACTTCTCAGCCCAGGGGCCTAACAGTAGGTTAAGGTGGCCCTGACTGCAGGTGGAAGCAAATGTCATGCTATCTAGTTAGCCTTTGCCTCTAATTTGCTGCTGATCATTCGTAGATCATTAATTTCAGTGCTGCAACTCATTGTTGTGAAATCACCTCATGTCCCTGCATCGTCTTGCGAGTGACTTTATGGTCGTAACATTATCCATTCATAAAATCTGGAAGTTTCCTTGAGTTTTGTATGTATCCAACAACAGTACAGATCATCCAGAAGACATTTCTGTGAATATATCAAATTAAATAGCCCTTCTAAAATATGCTGTTTTCCATGCATTTAGAGAACACCAGTTGTGATGACCCAAACAAGGGAGAAAAGGTGTCATGGCAGCCTCCCGTATTTTGCTCTGAAAGTGGTGGATAGGTATACTTTTGGTCACATGACTGCCAAGCCTTGAAACAAAAAAATATGATGGTCATCCCTTCTATTTTGAGTAGAAACTGCAACATTTTAAGATATATTGCGACTTTAGCTTCATTTAGATTAACTTTTGTAGCGACAAATGTCCACTTTATTTACTCACTCGGTTTATGTATCGAGGATGGTGATTCCTCTGTAGTCCAATAGGCTCATCCTTCCATGAGTCCAAGGGGATTCCTTGAAAACTTCTGTCAATGGAACATGTGCAGGCTTCCCAGTTTCAGTTTCACCACAGCTGATCCTGCTACAGGCTTGTCTGGGAGGTTTTTCTTTCTGTCTTTCTCTTATGGTATGCAGTGCTAATTTGTGATAGTTGAATAAGTATTGAAATATTGATACATCCAATAAAAGTTTCTAATTGTGTTATGTTAGGATATCAATATTTTAGTAATATAGGGTGAATATGTAATTTATTTGGAAGTGTATATAACTATAATCTCAGGATGTTGTTTAAATTAAATCCAGTTAGTAGTTAGTATTTTTTTTTTCTGACTGCCTATGAGGCTCAGGAAAGTGGTGAAAAGACTTCCCTCTCACTCACTCAGTTTGTAGACGTTGCATGTAAAGCTGAACAGTGGCAGCACTTTATGATGTGGGAAGACAAAGCTATTATAAAAACACCCCGTTAGTACCTTAACGGGCTGAGCCCAACCGGGGCTCCATCACTGGGGCTGGTTCCAGACTGGGGCCCCCAGTGATCCACTTCTTGGCAAGGGAAATGTACCTTCCTCACGCATCAACATAGGGGTTTTCCAGCCACACTTAGTCTGGTCCCTCCCCTAGACACCTGTTTGCCATTGGAGACCCTACCAGGGGCATAAAGCCCCCTAAAACATAGCCATTAGGATCTTAAGAACACGCAAACATCTCCACCATGATAAGGTGGCAGCTCCGGGAGAGGTTGATTGTACATTTACTAGACAAATTAATGACATGTAGTCTGTCGGTATGCATTACATCTAAAAAATGTAAATTAAAGTAATATAAAATGTTTTTTTTTTAAAAAAAGCTTTTTACAAACAATTGTTGATTTCTTTCAAATAACAGATTTGTCTTGTTTTATTACATATAGTTTTGCTAATAAATACTTTTTTTGTTTTGTTTGGTTTTTTTAGTGCCTAAAAACCATGGAGGAACTCCACACCAACCTGGAAAAGCTGAGGACCCTGGCTGATGGTTTGGAAAAGATTCATGAGGGGTCCACCATTGGCAGTCTAACAGGAGGAGTGATTGGAGTAGCGGGAGGGATTACATCCATTGTGGGACTTATACTGGCCCCTTTCACTTTGGGAGCCTCTCTTATTGTCACTGGAGTTGGTGTGGGAGTAGGTGTACTTGGTGGAGTCACTGCTGGTGCCTCCAACATCACCAATATGGTCAATCAGTCCTCTGATCGTAAAGCCATTCACAATATTATTAAGGAGTTTGAACAGAAGATGAGGGCAGTTGTTGTTTGGCTCCAGGAAATTTGCGACAGTTTACAAACTCTCAGCAGAGAATGTCCACAATTAAGTGAGCCTGATGGCACGTTCAAAGATGAAAACCTAAAGAAGGTTGGCTTTCGGGTAGGAAGGAGCGTTGGAGGCGTTGCTGAAGTCGTGCGAGTAGCTCATGTGGTAAACATTGGCAAGATTGCTGCACAAGCATCCAGGACTGTGCGAGTTGCTGAGGCAGTAACAGGTGTTCTTTCTGGTTTATTCATAGCAGTCCATATATATTTTTATTGCCATGGATGCAAAAGAGATATACAACATTAAACAAGCCAGAGCTGCAGAAACAGCTGCTGATTCTTCACCAACAGCAGAAACAGCTGGTGAAGAATCGGAAGCTCCTGACGAGCTTCCACTAGAAAAACCTGAGGTCAAAGCTGAGATAATGATATTTGTCAAATCAGTCAGGGGCGCAGCTGACAACCTCAAAGAAGTGTTGAAAGAGTTGGAGGAGATGATCTCATTTGTCCCTTCATTTCAGGCAGAAAGAGAACCCGAATGGCAGAATATGGAACTAATGTAACCTAGAAGTTGTGTTCAGTCAAAAAACACACATTAAGATTCTCTGTCCCGCAGTAAAACTCTATGCAATGAATTACGGTTATTTGTAGCATTATTTGTAACATTTTTTTTACACCGCAACATTAATGCAGCAATGATGGTGGGGGAAATTTAGGATTGCAGTGTCAATTTAATCAGTCGAGTACAAATGGAAGCATTGTACTTAAAATTTTCAGTTTTTGTTTCTGGGTTGAGTTTAAATTATTATGCATAATATTGCAATTATTACAATACAATTTAAAATTATAATTATTACAAGGGTTTTATTGTTTCTATTGCTTTTTTGTAACCAGCCTTTATTTGGGTCTGAGGATATTGTTTTCTTTTTAATAGGCATACACATATACAGGGCTTTATTACGGTTAAGTGGTTAAGACTGTTTCCTTGCAGCAAGATTGTTCCTGTTTCTATTGGTTTTCTGTTTTGAGTTTTGTTAAGGTTGATTTTAATTTTTTGTCATACAATATGTTTCTTATAGATATGATGTGAACAATAATACTTCCTGTTCATATGACAGTTATTTAGGTAAGATTTTTGTTGTAATTATGAGATAGTTTCCTTCTATTTAGAATCATTTAAACATTTAGAATAATCAGATGAGTGTGTACTAAATAGAGTAGTAACAATGTGTAGACAATTGATAATATCATTATTGATAACTGTGTGTATATATTCACCACTTTCGTGGAGAACCCCCGTTCCCATAATCCATTCCGTAAAATTATGCCGAAGTCTGTTTTTCCCTTCCGGCTACATTAGCAATAATGATTAACTAGTACTGTTTTAAAACATAATACTGCTTCAGAAAAAAACTTAAAAATACCATTTTCATTACTCAAACAATGGCCAAATCTCAAAGATGGATACACGGGTCGCATTTAATCAAAAGAAGACAGGACGGAGAGATTAGTGTCCCATCTGTCTACTCTAACAGAATGTGTAGATGACAGTGCAGGGCCCCGGTTGTTTAGCTCCATTCACCGCGATCAGGATTCAGGATGTGAAAAATGCAGGTTTCTTTTGTGTTGATCGTTGCTGCTTTGTCCCAGATTTTCTAGTCCCACCTTTTCTAGTCTCTGAAATCTTTTTAAACTTTATTTATTTTGATTAGATTGTTGATGTGACAGCTAGCTCCTGCCTCTCTCGCTGATGCCTGCAGCTGCTTGATACTAACTTTGGCAAGCTGCCAAGAAGTGCCAGGCTGGGACACTCCGTTTCTTGTCTCCGAGGGGGTCCCAGGCCGGGACGCTCCGCTTCTCATCTCCGAGGGGGTCCCAGGCCGGGATACTCCGCTTCTCGTCTCCGAGGGGGTCCCAGGCCGGGACGCTCCGCTTCTCGTCTCCAAGGGGGTCCCTGGCCGGGACGCTCTGCTTCTCGTCTCCAAGGGGGTCCCAGGCCGGGACGCTCCTCCCTCAGAGTCCGAGGGGGTCCCAGGCTGGGACACTCCTCCACCAGAGTCCGAGTGGGTCACAGGCCAGGACGCTCCTCCGCCAAAGTCCAAGGGGGTCCCAGGCCTGGACACTCCGCTTCTCGTCTCCGAGGGGGTAACAGGCCGGGACGCTCCTCTTCAGGTTCCCGCGGCAGATTGGATCCATGAACTGGCTACTCCTCCAGACCCTGACCTCTTGCCTCCAGGCCGGACCCTTGACCACGGACTTACCTTTTTGCATTCTTCGGGCCGGCCCCCTGAGCCTGATGTCTTTCCCTGCAGCCTCCGAGCCTGGTCCCACATCCGGGCCCCCTCCTCCTGCCCTGTTTTGGACTCCTTTTGTTTTTGGGCCTTCCGGTGTCTGTCCCTTGAAAGCGGGGTTCTGTAATGATTTGGATATTGTGTTATGATTTGGACTTCATGTGGGCGTTTTTGATTTCCTGTTTTATTTTGTAGTCTTGTTTTTTTTCCTATGTTTCTGGTTTTGCTTCACATTTTCATTAATTTTACTTGGGTTTGATTGGTCATTGTGTTCACCTGTGCCCTGTCTAGTTCAGTTACCAAGTTTTTTGGTTTCTGTTCTGTTTGTTGGTTTATTAGTTGTGTTAAGTCTGTGTGTTCCTAGTCTGTTAAGTCAATGATTTCCATGTCTGATTTTTGGGTAAGTCATGTTTAAGTCCTGTGACAATAAATCAAGTTAATCTGCACCCTGGCTGTCCTCCTTGCCTGCATTTGGGTCCACATCCTCCAGCGATCATGACAAGCAGTAATAGAATATTATATACATATGAGATGTTAGCAATCATAATACTGTGTAATACCTCAGCAATTTGCAAAAAAAAAAAACACACACAAAAATGTAAGATTGAGAATCAAAAAGTACTTTTCAGCTAATAAAAGGTTAATAGCTATACAATATAATTAATATATTTATAGAGTATCAATGTAGTTCATACATTTAGGGGCATCAATATCATATGTATTAGTGCTATCAAATTTAACACATTGATTTTGGAGATTAATATGAAACGTTTAATGAAATGTGAAAAATAAATAACAAAATTGATGGAGTTGTGTTTACCTCCTGTCGTGGCTAAGGCAGTAGGTGGCAGTATGTACCTAAAAGTTGCTTGTTACCTGCCATTAAACATGAAGAATAAGAAGGTGCTAGCGTTGCCAACTTGGTGACTTTCTCACTAAATCTGGCAACTTTACAACCCCCCTTGGTGACTTTTTTTTTTTTAAAAAGCAACTAGCTACAAATCTAGCAACTTTTTCTGAAGTAATTGGAGACTGTACTGGTGTTTTGGCGACTGCCTTGAAAACACAAAGTTCTGCAGTTAATGTCACAAATGAGCAGCTATGAGGAGCATGAGGACAGGACACCCGCTAATTACTTCTGATGTGTGTCACCTGTGTGTTGGCGAGATGGTTTTCTACCCAAAGTCACAGCCTGTGACGTAGGCTTGGACCCAAGTTGCAATGCGTTAGCCAATAGGAAAATTCAACTGCAGTAGCCACTGTTTAACTCAAAGAGGGCAGCTCTAAGATGGCAACATTTATCGAATTAAACAAGTTTACATCAGATTCAGATTAATTTTATTAAGGACCACACAATAAGTTTCTTTTGGCACAGCATGACAATGCTTACATCTCTGTGTCAAGACAAACACAATAAAATATTAACCAATAAATAAATGAATACATAGTAGGGGTGTAACGATACATAGAAGTCACGGTTCGGTACGTACCTCAGTTGTGGGATCACGGTTCGATACGGGTTCGACACAACAGTCAGAAGCAATAAATCTTCAGTGCTTGCTTTATCCCCAGTGTTTATTTTAAAGAGACAGTAATGTTTGGCCACCATCAGCAACAGAACTGAAAAGCTTCTTGTGAAGTACAAAATAAATACAATAATACAAAATAAATAGAATAGGAAAAAATAAAACTTTAATTAAGAGACTATATCAGGGGTTCCCATTACGTTGACCGTGATCTACCGGTCGATTGCGAAGGTGGTGTCAGTCGATCGCATGACATAAAAAATATATACGTTAGTCTATCATCCATCTTGTCACTTCATTGCGGCGCTAACACAAGGCGTGGTCAGATTTCTTTTTATTTTATTTCAGTAACATTTCGAAAAAATGTTGTGCAAATATCCCTACCTGGTTGCATCAGGCTGTGGACATGTAGGAATGAAACGCACCTAAAAGACTGTTGCACAGTGCGCATGCACAAACAGCTTCTCTGAGCATAAAGTCAGTGATATCCGCTTGTGTAGGTGTTGCTTTTCTTACTGTCTGAAGTTGTTCATATTTGTTTGCCCACAAAGTTCTGATTCTAGTATGGATGGTTTCATACAAACATGTACAGGGGTGAATTGTTCTTATGTGGTTTAAGCTAACTCGTTGTACCATTCAGTTATCAAATATCGTTGTACAGTTATCAAATATCTTTTACAGCAGTGAAATGTGTAAGGTCATTAAATGGTCTCATCGTACATCCTGAAAGCAATACAGGATTTCAGGCACACTCACTGGGTAGATCTTATTGCCTTTGTCACTTTATAAGTAGATCACATGTTGTAAAAGTGTGGGCACCCCTGGACTATATTAAACTTTTAAGGCTAACCCAACCTTTTCCTAAAACAAATAAAAATATATTAAATTCGCTTTATAATTCAACAAACTTCAAAGTCAAAATCTCAATTAGAGAAAATGCTACAAATTAAACAAAGAATCAAAACAAAAAGTATATATTTATTCTGTTTTCAAGTTTTTCATCAAAAACAGCTCATGTGCAATCTGTGCCCTTGTGCGCATGTATAGAGAAGGGACCACGGACTGGCTTTTGTGCGCACAAGATGGGACAGTGTAACGTGACTCGAGCACTTTAAGTAATTACTTGAAGCCGGGATTTTCTACTACTGTATAAGGGTGCTTTGCAGATGAAATGTATATGCCAACGACTTCCGTAATAGCTTTGGTCATGTCTGCTCTCAAAGATGAAGGCTTATTAAACACCACAGGAATTAGCTGTTGCACTGTTGCCGTCTTTCTCTGCCAAACTGCTGTAACTGACACATCTGGGTGATGTCGTCTGATGTGCGTTAGCGTGTTGGTTGTATTTCCCCTCTTGTCCCGTACAGCTGCCTTCCAACGGCGAAAAAGCGTCATGGTCACTGGATAGGAGGGTGTGGCCTGGGATTTTTGATGATCTGTCTATAATGCATTGTAGTTTTTTGCATGAATCTGTGTCCCGATTTCCATACCAAACTATTATAGATGTAGTGAAAACACTTTGAATGATGGCTGTGTAGAACTGGAGGAGGATCTTGTGCCTGACTCTGAATTTTTTAAGCTATCGAAGGAAGAATAATCATTTACTGGCTTTTTTGTAGATTTGATCTGAGTGTTGTTTCCATTTTAGAGTATTATTGATGTGTGTACCTAAATTTGAAAGAATCTTTGATGGTGATGGTTTCAGTGTTGATAAAAATAGGTGTTTTATGAGTGGGTGAGCAGGAAAAATCCCAAAAACAAGTTCCTGTGTTTTTCTGGTATTGAAATATAAGTTGTTTTGGCACCAAGTGACTGCTTGGGTGACCTGTAATGGTGTTCATTATTGTTAGTGATTAGTCCAATTATTGTGTCATCTGCATATTTGAGGATGGAGACTGAACTGTGAGTGGATGTGAAGGTGTTTGTGTAAAGCGAGAAGAGCCAAGGCAAGAGAACACAACCCTAAGGGGTCCCTGTGCTGAGGGTCAGAGATTGGGGTGAGAGGCTACCCATCCTAACTCTTTGTGTTCTCTCTGACATGAAGTTATGGATCCAGTACCAGAGAGTAGTGTCATTATCCATGTCCATAAGTTCATTGAAGAGGTTGACTGGGTCGTAACTGAAGTCAATAAATAGTATCCGGGCATAAATATGTGGTAATTCTAAGTGTTGGTAAACAGTGTGAAGTGCCAGGTTAACTGCATCTTCTACAGATCTGTTGGTCCACTATGCAAATCGTCCATGAGGGGGGAAGTGAGATTTTTCAGGTGAGAGAGTATGATACGTTCAAAGGATTTCATAAGAATGGATGTTAGGGCAATTGGTCTGTAGTCATTAAGGCATGCAATTGTATTGTTTTTAGGTAAAGGGATGATAACTGAGTCCTTTTAAGCATCTGGGAACTGTACAATGACTAAGAGAGCTGTTGAAGATGAAGGTGAAGATGGGTGATAGTTGAGCTGCACAGAGTTTCAGGACAGCTGGAGAAAAACCATCAGGCCCAGCCACTTTCCTCTTTTTATTTAGACTAAAAGAGGCCCTCGCCTCCTTATCCTCTATATAAAATTGAGGTGTTGGAGGAGGAATGGGATGGGGAACGGAAGGGGAAGGCAGTCTGTCAAATCTTGCATAAAAGTTATTAAGGGTGTGTCAGGAACTGAACAGGTGGACCCAAATGCAGACAGCAGACAAAAGGAGTTGGCAAAAATCAGAGTGTTTAGGTCCAGGTCGGTACACGGGCAGCATGAAAAATAGCCGGAGATACAAAAAGGAGCTGGCAGAGGATTGTCAAAAAAAAAAAAAAAAAACGGGCAGGGGTGGAACGCTGGAAGGCTCGGTACAGAAAGACACAAGACGATCTGGCAGGGAATGCAGGGAAACACAGGACTTAAATACTAGAGGGGAGGTGAGACAATAAGACACAGGTGAGACACATTAGGGAGAGGCAAGCAATCCCCAGAGGGCGGAGACACACCGGGAAAAGGAAGGACAAGACACCTGAAAACACAAAGGAAAACAGTTAACAAAATAAAACAGCAATTGACAAAACTTCAAAATAAAACCAGACCTCTGAGGGAGGTGTCTGTGTGGTCAGTGTCAGTATTTATTATTTATTGTAATTGGTCATGTTTTTTTCCAAATTTTAGTGGCATTTGAGGCTATTTGCTGTTCAACTGTGTGTGAGTTTTGGCTATTTTTATTGCAGCTCTAAGTTTGTATTTGGCAGAGTTATATTATTGTTTATTGCCCTCAATGAAACCAGTGTTCTTTTTCTGGCGGAGGAGTTAAATGTCTTTAGTTAACCATGGTTTGTTATTGCTGTATATTTTCACTGTTTTGATGGGAATACACATTTCCACACAGAAGTTGATCTATGATGTCACAATGTCCGTCAACTCATCCAGACTGGCTGAAGCTGCATTGAACACTTCCCAATCAACGTACTCAAAGCAGCCTTGCAAGGTGTCAATGCATGTCCGGGACCAGCATGGCACATTTTGGATTTTAAACTGTTGGATTTAAGTTTCTGCCTGTATTTTTGGATGAGGGGTAGTATGCTGTGGTCCGACCTCCTCAGCAGAGCCAGCGAGAAGGACCGTTAGGCGCCACTAAATGGGACGTAACAGTGGTCCAGGGTGTTTTTGCCTCTACTTGGACAGGTGACTTGTTGGACCCCTGTTAGAGAGGTCTGCTGACAGGTTAGCATGATTAAAATTGCCCAGTGAGATGAAAATCTTTTTGGGATGCGAATTTTCCACAGAGCATATGTACGTTGCCAGAATGCCAAAAACATGCACAGCAACAAGAATACAGCACCCTTAGGCCCCAATTTAGACAATTTATCCGCAAAAAAAGTAGTCTGGGGGGTTAGTTAAGTACACTTTAATCATGGAAGCTTGTCATCTGATTTGCAAAGTAAATGTCCTATCAGATCATCTTGCTCTGTCACACGTTTTTTACACTTCCAACTTGACTGGTTTATACCATCATTTAGAACGAAGATCTAAATAGAAGAAGATATCCCACTCCTCACTACTTTGTGTCTCAGAAAGGACTGCAAAGACGTTTGGGCTTATTTTGGGGTAATACATCTCCCAGAACTCAGTGAAATGCCAACTTTGGCAAAGTCAAGAGAAATGGCCTGTAGGAAGTGTCAGCTGTAATAACATGAGTGGTTATTTTTATGGGAGGGGGGGGGGGGGGTGTTGTTTGTTTGTTTTTTAATAATAATTAAACTCTTTATATTTTACCCCATTATCAGTAAGACATTTGTAAATATATTTTTTTAAATTCATACGCAAGATTCATACAAAAAACATTATTTTAATTAAAAATGAATTAACTCAACTGCCCAATAACAGTAGAGTTACGGTAGGAAAGATTGAAATATCTAGTTTTAGGCAATGTGAGTTGGCTTGTTTGATTATATGAGTCGACGTGGTAAGAAAATATCGTCCAGTGTTTTTTATCTGTTTGTTTTAACCATTTTATGTTCTTTTTTTCTCAGAGACCATATTAAGCTATAAAGTAAATTTGAATTTTTTGATTTCGTAGATGTAACAAACTTAAATTTCTTTGAGGAGGTAGAATGTATGAATTTGTGTTCTGTACAAGCCTGATCAACTGTCAGGTCAATAGTACGCCACGTCAAGCCAGCAAAACCTTTACAAGCACCTCCCTGCTCTCCCTACCTTTTTAATAACTTTTCAGCAGACAAATAGCATGGTGCATGGTGCAGCTGGGTGTTGCCACCAAACACAGACTTTGAGACTTGAAGGCCATAAAGTTAGCTAGTCTGGTGTTTTGCTGTCAAAGCATGTTATTTTCAACTCTCTGATCCAAGGGAACAATGTCAACTACGTTTGCTGGAATACACTTTTTTCAGAAACAAGAAGGGCCTGTGTCTTTTGTCCTGCCACAATCCTAGGTAACTATATGTTGCAGGTCTTCATAGTTGCAGTGATTCAATTCCTTTTGGCCTGCCAATAGAAAATGTGTAATCATTTCAGCCTGAAGAGAAATTGTGGTGTGCAGGCATGCTACATCCATAAGAAGATGTGATTACTATAAGTTGGACAAGCTCCCCCCCAGAACTTTGTACTGTTATGGCAGGTTGTCTGTTTTGTAGTAGGGCAGGGTTGAGTTTGTGCCACAATCCTCAATCTTGAATCAATTCATTGTCTCTATAGGATGTGACCAAAAGCTTAAGCACCTCTTTCCCTGAGACCTGAAACTGATCTCAATTAGGTTTAATCACCTCCTTCGCTATCTTTTTTGTTTGTTTCTTTGCTTGCGATTCTACCATGTACCACATGTAGAAAAAACTTGGATAGTTACTACTAGTTGATAGTAACAAACTATAGGTGAATCGTTGTTTTTCTCCTTGTATAAAGCAGTTTTTCAAGTTTAATACAGTGCCTGTTAAGTTATCACTATTATCCAAAAATTGTGGGCACATTTGAATTTATAGTTAATGTTAAAAATCCATCCAAATCTGGTCCTAAATGTTGCTTCAAATGTAAAATGTTGAAATTCCACTTAATTAGAAAAACACAGCAAAGGTGAATAAATTGTGGCCACTGGTGGTGAAGTTGCTTTTGTTGTATCTGACCCTTAAAAAGAACAGAACAACTTTCTTTTTTTAAAAAAAATAAAGGTATTTCATTTGCATCTTTGATGAAATATAATTTTCTAAAAGAAAAAGCTACATTTATTTTCTCCTTTGCACGTAGTTATAAAATCCATGGTCACATGATAATCATCTGCTGCTCTGTAAACTTTCACTTTTGATTTTAACTGTAAACTCGACATCTCTTTTCACACCAGAGTCTGAAACACTCACTGTAATCAGGACACATGAAAGTCCAGCATAAAGGTATGTACAGAACTTTTTTTTTTATTTCATTAAAACCATCATCAGTTATCAAAATAAAATGATTCACTTTTTTTATATTTTTGACTAGCAGATGAAAAGCAATTCAGTTGTATAAAAACAAAAAAATGGACTAAATCACTTTTGTTTTAAAAACACTTTAACAAAAACAAATGTATTTCACAGGAAACCCAAGGTTGTTGGTGATGTTTAAACTTAGAAAGTCTGATCTTGTGATAAAATAACTGTTTACAACATCATACAACCTTTTAATTGGGCACACAATTTATTCCTAAGCACCTTTAACTCTTTTTGAGAAAGCAAAAAGTTAAATATCCATAGGTGTGTCTATCTCCAATAAAATGTGAGGTTAAAATATATGAGACCTGTTATTTGGAAGGGAAGCAGTACTCTTAGGAAGCAGGAATATGGTTCTCACCAACACAAACAAGTTGTACTATACATTGTAAATAAAATCATATATATATCATGTATATCACGTATACTCCTTGACTTTTCCTACAACAATGTAGTAATGTAATGTAATTTTTGTAGAAATTAGTTTCAATAGTCAGTATGCGAAGAACAGTTGAAATAGAAACAAATTTTACAGGATGTGGTTTACAGAGTATAAAGAAAAAATTAAAGACAAAAAATATGTGCTTGGTTTAGGGACCTTATATCGTTCTAACTTTATGCAGCCATTGACTTTCTGGTTAATTTTAAAATTAACCACTGACAAAAGCTTTCTATGTTCTCATGCTGTTAATCATTTTGTGTACAGCCTTTAAATTTCGCACCTATTAGATCTGACAGTACACAAGGAAATATTTGAATAATTAAACAGCTGTCAATCAAAGGCCAAAAAGTGACCCCTGTCTTGGTCATATTTATGCCTTAGAGATTGAAGACCACAAGTCATACTTGTCACCAGCTGAAAGCCTCAAAAGCTTTTGCTGTTTATTTTTTACCGCTACAGGATCCCCATTAGCTGTCTCTAAAGTGGGATGAGCTGATCTTCCTGGGGTGAAAACAAAGAAGCAAGGCAATACTCAAAAGATACATATACAAAACTCTTAATTCACATAGCTCTGTTATCAAAACAAATATTTAACATTGCAGACATAATAATAACATAAGAAATTATTCATTAAAGTTATGTTATCAATGTAAACTACAATCCTTATTACAGTCATACAGTTTATGTATCTGTTTGCTACTCAGTTATGAATAGTGCATTTGTATGGGATTACCATTCTGTTGTTATCTGAAACTGTTTTGAAACCTTCAAAGTCAGTTTTTGAAAGTAAAAAATCTGAACCTTAAGAAGTATTTTGAATAGATAAAATAAATTTTTGAAACTCTGCAAGCTTATTTTTGCAATAGAATTTATAGTTTTCATAAGTGCACATGGATATTACATTTTCAGCCTCATATTTTCAGAGATTTAAAACTCTTGTTGCCCCCTTACTTTTTTCTGACATTCTATATATTTAACAATGTATGTAAATATGGGATTTTATTCTTCCACATTAGCTTTCAAAAAACTTCTGAAACATTGTAAAATGAGATCTAAAAACTGGTGTGTGCATGTCTGCAAAAACATTTTGTAACCTTGAAAGTTGAGTTTTGATGCAATTCTGGAGTTTGATACTTCTACTTCTGCTAGTATTTTCAGAGTTTCATCCACAGCGCTGAAACTCACACTCTGAAAACCTTAAAAAAAAGCTCAGTGGGGAGGAACACATGCCTCTTCTAGACGGTCATTTCACTGGTAGAGTATGAAACCTGTTCCACAAGAAGTTTCGTCAATGGGGGGGAGGGGAGAGAGAACTGCAGGTGAAATTTCTGCATTGTTTAAAGGCATGTGAGAGCTGCAGTCCTGCAAGCTTTAGTTTCCTATTTCAATACATCTGTTTCAAATGAATGAGTCACTGAGTGAAACTTGATACGCTGCTAAACCAGTTTAATTCAAATTATTTGTTTTAGAGCAGAGAGGCCATGCAGAACTACACCTCTCATGGAGCAAACTAGATTAGCCCTCCAATAGAGGATTAACTGATACAAATAGGGAAAACAAAATGAAAAAAAAATTGACATAAATTTTTCAATAGTATATAAAAAGTATGTTTCCTCACATGCATAAAAATGTAACTCATTGACTGTTCGCTGGTTTAATCGTGTCTGTCATTAGGATATACAGATGGGGAACAAGGAGAGCAAAATACCACACAAGGACTATGTAATAACCGAAGAAACAGGAAACTTCATTCTTGCCAGAAAGGGTGAAGAAATATTTTTTATTAAAAAAATCCCACAAACACAGGTAAGTGATGACTTAAATGCGAGATACATTAAAAAAATATAACTTCACACTGAAAATATTCTGTTTTATTAGCACCCAGGAACTTGTCCTGAGTTTAAAAATGTTGTTCCCCAACTGAACTCTGTACAGTAAAATAAAAAAAGAAGAAAACAAGAACATGGTAACTTAGTCACCGGAGTCCTAATTTTTTATTTATTTATTTAATTATTTATTTTTATTTTGACTGACTTGTATTTTTTTAAGTTTGCTTATGCAAAGTTTGGGATTTATAAAAATAAACTTGATGGACCTGGCGTATTAACATTTTGGAGATGGAAAACTTGCTGCACAGCTGATAAGATAATAAAGTCATGTTAGCTATCATTCATACTAGACTTTGTATTATAGCAAACAAAACAATGAAAACACTTATTATATTATTATATACATACCCAAAAACTGAGTTATTTGTTCCATTAATGTTAAGCTAAGAAAAACTATTTAAAAATACATTAAAAAGCTCAAGGTAATAAATTTATATTTATGTATCAAATTTAAAATATAAATAAATTAAGAAAATTATGTAAATGTTCAACTGTTTTAAAATCTTATTGAAACTTTACTTGTTTTTCTCCAGAAATTGCATTGCACAATGTTGACTGGTGATCTTAATATTTGTGATATTTTTAGCATCAAGACATTGCATACATAGAGATCCTCAAAACAATAACCAATACACATATTGTGGACTGCCAGAACTCTTTCACTGGTAAGTTTTGAGCAACTATCTCAGGTGTATAGAGGCTTGATGTGAACCCCCTTAATGCCTAATTCGTATTTTTGATACATACCCTTTTTGAGAAATTTTGCATTACTGTATAATATAAACTTTATTCAAAACCCAGTCACTGAGTTATACTCTGGGCTTACTCACTAACCATCTTAAGTTAGTTTTCTATTGCTGGTCTCTTTTTAGCTTGATCATCTTTGGCGCTCCTGACAGTTGTTGACTTCTGTGGAGGGGCATGATACGCCTTATCTTAGTGGTCTTAGTGCAGGTGTAGCAAATTACCGAATATCTGTGGTTGGGTTGTATTGTTCTCTGTGTGGTGTGTTTCTTTCTTCACTTTATCGCTTTACTTTCCTTTTCTTTTGTCCTTTTTTATATCTTTTTTATATCCTCTCATGTCATGTCTGTCAAGACTATTCAAACTCTGTAAAATAAACATTTTTCGGAATAAACAAACACACAAATAAAGAATTCAGATTACCAAGTGTATATGTAATATGTTCCTCTTAATAAAGCACAATTGCCCAAAACAACACAGCACCCAGACTATCATTCTGCTTCCTTTAATGCTGGACAAAAAAAGAAAAAGCTTATAACTATATATTTAAGTTTATAAGTAAATATAATTTTTTTTTTCTTTGAGACACGAATTTTTGTTGCCATATAATTAGTTGTAAACACTGACATTATTTTTGTTCTGTCTGGTCACAAAGATGAAGCAGAAAACATGTGCTATGTAGTGATGGAGTACTGTGAGGGAGGAACCCTCGCAAAAAAGATCCAAGAATGTAAAGAATTGCCTCCAAAAGAGTCTGAGGTAGAATAATGATCTGCAAAGCTTATTTTGAGATTAAAATTGATTCAGTTTTGTATTAGATTCTAGTTACCAACCTAATTAAGATATATTTTGCAATAGCATTATGGTCTAACATCTTTTTAAGGTACTTAGCTGGATGGCCGAGATCTGCATTGGTCTGCGAGCTATTCACGACAAAGGATTGCTTCACAAAGATCTGAAACCAGAGGTACTATCAATGTTGCATGAACACAAGCAATTTATCAGATTTTGTAGTGTTTGAGAGAATTATCCTTTAAAAAACATATCAGTTCTCTCATGGGACATTATGTCATTGATATTTTAATATTTTTTTTATTTATTTGTGTGCAATACTGGAGTTAAAAGTTTAAAACACATTCTTATATTTTGTTCAAACTTGTTTGTCTCTTATGGCAATAATTTATACTATTTCTATTTTCTTTCAATAGAACGTTCTTCTCACAGAATTTGGAATAGTGCGCTTGGGAGGATTTGAAGCTCTCCATCAGAAGTAATGTGAAAAGTTTTAATTATAAACATGGCCATGTCACATTTTTCTTGCGTACATGATTTTGTGTGTGTGTGTGTGTGTGTGTGTGTGCGCGTGTGTGTGTGTGGAGGAGGGGGCATCATATTTCTTTTTACCAGCTGACTTGACTCATCATGTTGGATATCTAAAGTTACATCAACTTTGTTTTTATACGTGACTTACACACAAACATCGATGTTGACCTCAGAAATAAAAAATCTTGTTTACCTTTCTTTTTATTTACAATGACTAGGTTTTTCTTCTTTGTGTGTATGTGTGTGACTTTCACATGTTGGCAAATAGACAGATAACTACAGTGGCTGGGAAGCGCAAAACAGTGTTACTTTCATTAAAACTCATTTTGGCGATGCAATTTACATTTGATGAAACACTTTTACTAGTATACTAACAAACTTTAACAAAGACATGACCTGGAAGTGAAATTGTGAGGGGTTTT